>UXGC01000154.1:0-273306 GCA_900480045.1 Eurytoma adleriae
CTGGTAATCTACAGGGACGACCTCCGCGAAAAGAAAATTACCGCCAAATCGCATTTAAATATCGCCATTGAAATTCTACGATCCTCGTAAAAAGAGGCGACGACTGGAACTTACAAACGATGTTCATCGCAGGATCGGGCACCCTCCCAGCTCCGAGAAAAAAAAGCGAGGGAAAAAAGAAATTCTCCAACGAGCGCAAAAATCCGATCATCCCCCCGCGCGGGCCGGGGGCGCGGCGGCCTCCTTTCCCCGCGGAGTCGCGGTCTGGCTTGCGGGGGCCGCCGCGGCGGGCAAAGTTTCGGCGTGGAAAAATGCGCTGCAACCCCCCGGCGGCGCGCAACTTCCGTAACCGAGTTTGCGTCTCGGGCGAGTAAATTGTATTGAATAATCGAGTGACGCGGCGGCGGCCGGGGCTCGCCTTGAAGGGTCCGACGATCTCGGCGCATTATTGGCAACGATATTGGACTTGACTTAGGCCCGCTCTACGGGCGCACTTAATCAAATTACGCCGGCGGTATAACGTAAGCCCTGCGCGCGGCCTCCCGGAGAACCTCGGCCCATTCGCCATTCGTCCATCAAACCGTGTACCGCCCGGTGTGGGTATATACACCCGCCATGTGTGTACGGGGCTTGCGTTTGACTGGCCGTGAGCGTCGGTGTGCCGGGCGCTGTCGCCTGCTACCGAAAAGGCTATAACGTTGTAATTGATGATAACGGACGCTATCTATCCTACGGACTTCTTGTTACTTTCGTAATAAAGTTTCGAGAGTTAGTGTAGCAAAAATTGATGGTTTTTAAATTAATTCGAAACTTACTCTACTTTTTTATGTTTTGAAGGTAAAATTCAAAAGTTTCTTTTCTTTTTATTTTTTTTTATTGATATAAATTAATAAGAAAGTTGTTAGATAAAACTGCGCTACATAAGAAATTGCTTTCTTTAGCAAGTGTTGATAATCAATAACAATTCACTGATTCATTTACACAAGGTACATGTACAATAAAAATAAAAATGTTTTTCATTTTTTTGAGTAATAACTGCTCTATATTACAAATAAAATCATCTTATAGAACCTAAAATCCAGAATTTGTTAAATATTTAATAAACATGTCATAAACGATAAAGGATAATGAAAAACATAGAATAAATTTCAACCTTGTATTTAATAAACTAAAAATATTTAAAATTAATTTACATTAAATACACAACAATCTTCTTACCAAATAATTAAAACGATCATGGTTTATTAAAAACGCCTAAGGATTGCTGCAAAATTTAAACCGCGTATTCTAAAATCTAAAATTCGAAACTCTTATAATGCAAACTTATAGCGCACTTCGCGTCGCACCGGTGGAAATGGCTAAATTTCAGGAATTTTTTCATTTCGCTCGGGGAGGCAGCTTTTGCGCTCCGCGGTCGCTCGAAGGAGGGGGGTTGCGGCTCCGTACTTTGTATTCCTTGCAGCGCATGCAAAAGCCAAAAGCGGGGTGAGCCTCGTTAGCAGCCATTGAGGCGGAGTGCACGCGGCGCGGTTCCTTGACAATTTGCGATTGTAAACTGCTTTAATAGCAGCCCCGCTTCGGTATTGGATTTCTGTTTCCCCAAGTCGGAGTCGCGCGCGCGCGCCTGGTAGGCGTGCGTGTGAAGTTTGTAACGGCTGAGGCTAAGTGGATAATCATGTAATAGTCCGACGGCCCCCTTGATTTCATTATTAAAGTATGAAATTTGATAATAAGATGTGGCTGCGGCTGACTTGTCGCTCGCATTCTGACGCGCTCCTTAATCAGAAGCAGATCGCTGCGGCTCGTTTTCATTTAAGTCATTACAGAGGAATACTAGTTTGTTAAAAATATTTCAATTTACGAACTAATGAAAAATATTTAATGTAAAAAATTTTTATTTTATGTAATAGTTAATTGGTTGCATTTTTGTGATATATCTGAAAAGCGAAAACAAGATTCCCTTGAGTATACAATTACGTGTCAGAGAAAATATTGATATCAGCAGGTACAGCTGTCACAAAAAGTACTAAATAAAGGTTGGCATAAATAATCACTATTGAACCAAACTTGTTATCTAGCGCCAGGGTATTAATATTTATTTAACTCATTAAATGGAAAAACTCAATCTTGCGTACTCTTCACTTCGTACATGTACAATTCAGGAAGGACACCATCGAAGTGAGGTGATTGCCCTTTCGACGTTGCCTCTTTCCACCAGGTGCTTATACTGTATCTTGCAGAGACCCGTACTTTGGATTTTCCCAGCCCTTCGGTTGCGCTGGGTTTTCCCAACTTCGTGCTTTGCTCAAGATTTATTTTATTAAAACTAAAAGCGCAACTGACTCATTCTAATAAATTCAAAACTAGGACATTTTTTTAGGGATGACGTAATAACATTATGTAAATGCAATTTATTATGTAAATATATTTAAATATAAAATGCAGTTTATTTCTCACATTCTGAATGATTTAATCGAAATAAAGGAGATAAATTCCCGATATCCCGCTATTATAAAGTAAACTAAATTTTTCAAATTTTATCGTTCAATGATGAAATTATTTAATTAAGTACAGTGTAGGGAATCGGAAAGAGGTGAGGTATTTAGTTTAGAATTTAGTTTCGCAATTTTTGTCGACAAAGTGAATTGCCGCAATATCGGCGAGTAAATAACTCGTAGCAAATTTTACAAATTTCAGTATCCTTTATCGATTTTAATAAAGTTTCCGCATCAATTCAATTTAAAAATTATGGAAAATTTCGTAATTGACTTTGGCCGCAAATTTTACTCCTTAACGAGACAAACAATAAAAATTTATAAAATTAACGTTTCCCTTTATAAAGCACACCTGTTTATTAGAGCGTACGTGCTTACCATAAAAATGTCCGCATCATCTTTAAGCGCACCAACGTTCTCGGCGCGCAACCATCCGCTCTCCCTTATAAAAAACAAAGTTGCTTTGTCAACAAAGCCACGCCGCTCGATCATCATTATTTTTACCCCGATAGCGGCCCGACCAGAAATAGCGATCCACCGGCGAAGACGTAAAAAAAAAATCATTTTCCCCGCGAGAAAAAAAAACCGCACACCTTTGAAGACACCTCCCCGTCCCTTTCTGCGCCGCGCATTAGCCGCGATTACCTTCCGACCGAGCGGCGCGACTTTTTCTCTAAATATACACCCCCGGCGGTGGCGCGCGCGAGCGAGCGCGCGTTTTCCACCGGCTTATTAAGTATCGGAGCGTGATGAGGCGGCGGGTTGTGCCTTTCGCGCGCCAGCGACGCACGTAATTCACTTGACAATTTGGCAAGTCGAGCGGAGAGTCCGCTCGCTCGGCGCGGCGACGTCGCATAATTTATGGGCAAAATCACCTTCGCGCGCTCGCGCGGAGGGTCGCCGGGGCAAAGAAGCACAGAGGGGCGCATTAGCGCGCCTGAACACATAACGCGGTCGTCTTGGCTCCAGCGGGCCGCGAGGCAGCGCGCGCGCGCGCTCCGCCGCCTCTGTGTGTGATTTCACGGGCGCTGCCTCGCCGACCGTCCCTTGTATAAAGCGACTCTCCCTCGTACAGTCTTAACCGGCCGTGTGATTGGCTGCGGGCTCTCTCGCTTCGCCGTGCACCGGACGCTCCTCCGCCGCCGCGTAGTCCTCCTCTTTTTCCTCCCTCCCACCTCCAGCTGCGATATAACGCTTTATTGAATCGTTCGGCGGGACGATCGCCGGGAGGGCTTCATTTCGCCGGCGCACCGTCGATGGGGCGAATTTCGAGAGCTCCCGATTAGTCGATCGATAAAAATGCTTTATCTCCCTCTCACTCACTCCGATTCTCTCTCACTCTCGCTCTGCGGATTAGTCCGCGAGGCACACGTGCCTTATCGCTGGAAATATCGAAAAGGTTCGCGAACGACATCGTTATTGTTTCGTCCGAGTGTCCCGTTTATTTGTTAGCGTCGTTTTTAGGGGACATCGACGCAGTGAATGCGGGCGGTGAACTGCACAATTGAGTTGTGTAACCGCGCCTGGACGAGTGCTTTTTTTTCGTCGTTTCTTCCGCGAGATGGTACAGCGGGCGGAAAGTGGGGATGACTCAATTGGTCTTTATGACGCCCAGGATCCAATCGATATATGCAGATACCCTGACGTACACGGCGACGCGATCGTATCCGCCGCACGGCAGCGTTATCCAGGAGAAGACACCTATAACCTCCAGCTGGCCGTGCTCGTCGGTAATCAATGGACTTCCGGAATCGCCCTGAAATACATAATCATAAATTCGAAAATGAATCATCGCACGGGCAGACGCGCGGACGTCGCCTCGATAAGCGCCTGCTTTATTGCCGGCTTGCGCTGGCTGTATATCTCTTTCGACGTGAACCGTCCGAAAGGCATACGAAAATAAAAATTGTACGCTAGATAAATGTCCGGCCGATACTGCGAGTATCTAAATTTTCGGCAAAAAACGTAACACAGTTTACTCTACGTCAACTGTTATATCTTTCATTGAAACAGCAACAACCGCGCGTAGAGGTCGATTGTTTTAGGGGCCGCTGTTGTTGGACTGAATTAAAAGTAAACGGAGCTTCGTACGGGGAACACTTACGAAACAGGCGCCGCGACCGCCCGACAATGGACCAGTGCAAATGTTTGTCTCGTGCAGGGCCGTCAAGTTCTTGTCCATCCTCAGGATCGAGCTGTTGCAGGACTTGAGGTCTATCAGGGGTACGGTGACCTTCTGCAATTCAGCGGGAAATACACCGGCGCCGGGCGAGATGGTCCCCCAGCCGGCAATTGTCACCTCGTTCTCGGGCAGGACCTCCTTCTCGGAAAGTTTAATTGGCCTTACACGGTTATTAAAGCGCAGCGGCGTTTTCAGCTTCAGCAGGGCCAGGTCGTACGGCCCGACACATGGCGCTACACAGCTTTAGAGTTTCCGATGGTGAAATTGTTAGTTGAGTATTAAGCCGTTTGCTTAGTGCGATATTAATCTAGATGGTTACGACGATCTCGAATGTGTGTCTCCGTTATTATGCTTCGGTTATTAATTTCATTTTATTTTAAATCCCATTAAATATTTAAATTAATTAAAGCATAAATATTCAATTTCATGATTTCGTATTTTACATTGTAAATTCAATTTAATTCAACAAATATAAAATATCGAAAAATAAACCGCATGCATTTTTCTTTTCTTATTTAATATTTTGTATCTTGATATGAATATATTTTCATATTAATCGAGAGTAACTGCTAATATTTTGGAGCAACATAAAGCTAACGCTATTGTAAAATCCTCTTGTATTTTTAAACAATAATTGAACGTTTATAATTGGTGCAGTGATGAAAGAATTCAGTTGTTATACTTACAATTTATATTTTTCGTGGACAATCATTTTCTGAACGGCCGAGGTCTGCTGGTTGGTTTCTTCCATATGAACATTGTGTTTTCCCGCTTTGACGACGATATCATTTTCGCTCGGAGGAATGCAGTGAGCCGCCGTCAGAATCCATTCCTCGTTAATTATAGTTCCACCGCAATTGTGCGTATTATTGTTAGGGAATTGTAGGGAAACCAGATGAGGAAATTCACCTTTATTGGCTTCTACCCCTCCAATAATACGACTACCAATGGAAATCGTACCTTCAAGAAAAAGCGGAGTTTATAAATTATTTCCGGCAGATGATAATTTTCTTTATTCCATTTCGCAAATTGTTTTAATGCGCAATGAATAATAAATTATCAATTTGTTCTTACTTGCACGAGCCGCGACAAAGTAAATACACAACAGTGTAAGTTTCTTTATCATTTTTAGATAATGTGGTTGGCTAATCTTCAGCTAACAGGTATTGCGGTTACTGACAATGAGCAAAGGTAGTATTTACTATTTATACCTACATCGGAGGAAGTTCATTGCGTTGTCTTATCATTATCTATGAAGATATTCTTTGATATTTCATCGATTACGTTTAAAATGAACCGTTGTAAAATTAATAAAATAGTTACCTATAGCCTTTTTTATATTTGACTTTATTTCTTGTGTCCCAATTGTTGGAGCAACGGCATTTTTTTGCCGTTATTTATAACTTTTTTAATAGTCACCTGTAAATATACATACCTTAAAAAATCGCGAAGCACGCGCAGCTGATGTAATTACGTTAACAATTTTACATCTGCGAGTTTTATTTCAAACTGAAATAATCAATTTATTACATAAGTACAGTGATTATCTACGAACGAATAATTCTTTGAATTAAATATAAAAATATTGTATTATCATCATCGATAATCAAGAAACGTAGTTTAGAAAAAATAATTGTCAATCATTACTTAAATCGATTTTATCTATATACTAAATTAATTAAAGTGATTGTCATAAAAATATATGAAATACTGGACAATTAAACAAGCATAACTTATTCTTGCATAACAATAGAATACTAAAACGAATTAGTTACGCAAAACGGCAGACGGATCCGTAACAATCGAACATATTTTTTTAAAAACGAGAAATTCGCCAGTGCCTGTACCGCACTCGTCGCAAAAGAAGAAAGGTCCGGTCTCTTAAATATTTCAGCCCTGTCGGTGACAAAGGTAACGGAGTACAGGGGGGCGTCGAACAAACGCGGCATTGACGAGCGGCGCGATCCGGGTCGCGCGCAACAATTGAACGCGATGCGCCTCGCCGAGGAGACTTCGCCAATAATGCACAAAACACTCCTCGTTAAGCTCGTCCTGCATACCCGCCCCTTCGTCGTCTCCTTTCCCTTCGGCATCCTCGCCTCTTTTCTCATTTTTTTTTTTAAAGTAAAAAACAAAAGGAATCTTTTCAGGCGCGAGCTGCGGAGCGCACGTGCGTGCGCGCGGTCGGGCCGAGGCGCCGACGGCTAACTGCATTTGCCAAATGAAGCGGGCCGGCTTACTCGAGATGAAAGCGGCGCGAACAAACGCGCGCGCGAGAGCCGCGGGAAAAAAAGGAGCGCCGCGCGCAAAAGGGAGCGAGAGAGCGGACTGGGCGAGGACAGTAATTAAGGAAAAATAAGCGCGCTTTAGCGCTGTTAACGCTCGTCTCGTCGAGGGCGCTGAAAAAAGCGCGAGCTGGAATGCTAAATTACTTCTTTTTTTTCTCTCGTCTTTCCGCCGGGATGCTGCGTTATTTTTTTTTATCGCGTTTTTTTTTCTTTCGCTCGGTAGTTTGAGGAACGGGGTTGCGCAGATAAATGCTCTCAATGTGTTTTGGGAGATTGCAGCGGAGTAATGCCGGGTCCGCTCTTGTTGCCGGCCCGCTATATTTCATTTTTTTTTTCATTTCCAAATGATAAAAGTTCAACGTGAAATGTATTTTTGAAGAGGCTGTTAAAAAATTGAATGGGAGTTTCATTTTAATTTATTGAAAAAAACTGGCACGTCCAGATACGGGGAGATGTAAAGCTAACGCAATTATTACACGGTAAAGTGAACAATAAATCAATTGGTGAACATGAATCAAAATAAAATTCATGAGGGAACGCGCGGAATTCCTTCGCTGCAGGTCAGTTTTGTCGTTAGTTTTACGGAAAGCTTTAAATCTGTTAAATTGGAATTGTTTTTTTTTTAATTCGTCGCACACGCGAGTTGGAATTACCAGCTTTAAGTGGATTATTGAATTAATCGATTTCAGAATAAAGCTTATTCCTTGTTACTTGTTCCACGGGTAATACGTGTAGAAGTATTTCGGAATCGCGCAAAATATTTATTTAAATATTTATTTAAATAACTTTGTCATCACCGATGTCGAAGCGAGTAAAGCAATTATTACTCGTCGAGTATAAACGTGATTAGTAATAATCGAAACGAAAGTAATCATCCGCAGAGCGCGCGATAACGTTAAAGCATCTGGTGTACAGATTACTTTTCGCACAGATGTCCGAAGGTAAATAGGTCGTGGGATGATGCGAGACGAAGGTCTAACGCTTTATCTGAGCCCGGCGATATTATGTCGCTCGGGTCGTCATAAGTGCGATCGACGCTGTACGACCAGGACATTTATATCCTGCTCACGATATGTCACGCGCTCAGACTCCCCCGTAGGCCACGCGCGCGCACACGCATAGTCGTCCCGATATCGCTTATCATTAACGCCTCTTATCAATAGCGGCGCGCCGCCGCGGCAGCGAGCGCCCGGAGCCTATGCCACCCTCTTGGCTCGCTGATTCGGGATTCAGGAGGGGGCGAGCGATACCTCCTTACCTCGAGTGATTCCGGGGGATCCCCGGCGCGCATGCGGCCGGGCGCTCGATATTGATCACGACGAGAGGAGAGCGCGTCGACGGGAATGCTTAATTCTTTTCTTCTTTTTTTTTTGGTTGCCTAGTCCCTTCGGCGAATTTCGCGCGAGGGATACGACTTCGTCGCCCGCAATTTTTCTTTTATTCCGACGTCGATCGTGTAATCGGCTGTCAGTGGACTGGGAGAGGCTTTTCCTTCGGTCGCCGCGGGATTTCCCTCGGTCGGGGGGAATATAAATAAAGCTGGCCTGGGCGATCATTAAGGCAAGTGTGCCAGCGCTGGTCTTATTAGTCGAGGATGCTTTAAGTGGTCGATCGGTCTTCCGGTGATTCGGACATCGTTATCGCTCCTTGCCCCTTTTTTTGGCCGGGGAAAGTTGATCGTTTGATAGTATCGATCAGCGTTACACGCGTGATTCCACGGTGAAATGAAAATTTCATCGTTGTAACTGCTCGGCCGGTGAAATCGATCGGTGCACGAGGTAACGTATAGTTCGTGGGAGTAAAAATGCGTGTAATTGATTTAAGAAGTGTACAGATGCGCCCATCACTTTTCTTTTCACTGAATTAGAGTATTAGGTTAATCTCCGCAGTAGATCTGGAGAAACTCTCCTCGAACTTTTGCCCGGGCGAGTGGATAAAGATTGCGACTGGTGAGACACTCCCGGTCTTATATAAAAATCCCATTTGGTTTGATTGATTGATCTTTCAAACTCCGTTCGTCGCCTTCATTTTTTTGCGTCAAATTTTCATTTAATCGTGCTGTTGAACTTGAATTGGTCAGCTGCGAACTTTTTTCTCAATTTGTAAAAAAATGAGCGGAGGTGTGAGTGGCGTGCAAAACTCCAAGAAAATCGGACTTGCAAAGAAACTGCTTCTTGTTAATTAATTTCAATTAATTTTCTGCTCGGCAATGGCTCCTCCCACGCCTACAATCAAGGTAAAATACTGAGACAGCAAAAAAGAAATGCAATTTATAAAATTGTATAACGTTTGATTCTTTATTATTATTTTTTTTATTGAATTTGATTCTTTATTTTTGTCTGAAATGACAAAAATGTTTTGATTTTTGTAAATTAATATTATTTAATGATTGACTTTCCTCAAAATTTTATTTCGAAATTCCTGAATTTCTTCTTCAAGTAAACAAGAAAGTTATTCAAGTATTTAAGTGACTACTTACTTCAAATCTGGAGCCAAATGAATCATCGAGAACAAAGAGATGCTGCAAGCATTCAGTTTTATCCAGAATTGGAATTCGACCTGGTATATTCTTAGCTATTATAAGAAAATATAATTTAGGTCGCCCAGTGCACGTCTAACAATAAAATCGAATTTCCGCAATAATGAAGAATTATACAAAAGTAAAACAGGCTTTTAAAAAATTCTTTTGTTCTCTAATTTTCAATATTTCCTGCTTGCATCTGAAAACTCTAATAAAAAATCTAAAATAAATCTTGTACAAAGAAAATTCCTTAGCGTATAATTATAAACACCCCGTCGACAACTAACAATTATTCGCGCGAATCGCCGCGCCTTTGCGGTGCGATCGCGCGCTGGGGCGGCTTCGGCCGCGGGGAAAAAAAACGTCGGCATCGCGATGGAGCGCATCGCAGCTGCTAATCAGCGCGCGGCGAGGCCGCGGGCGATCCCCGCATAAAAGAATTTTCCATCAAAGCTAATTCAGCGAGGGACTTCGCCCCGGCAAATCAGGCTTGGCTAATGCGCAAAACGCGCGGCCGCTTTTGTTTACAAGGCCTTTGAGCGGCTGATCAGCGCCGCACGCCCGGCTGCCCGGCAAAAAGGCCTCGCTCGCCGTCCGTCTTATGTACACACGTAGCGTCGCGCACACCTGATTAATCGCGCGAGCCGAGCATCCAGGCGCGCGCGGCTGCTTCTCGCCCCTTTCTTTTTTTATCCTCGCGCGTATCATTTTCTCCCTTTGGCCGGTGGTCGCTTCGTTAGACCGTTAAGAGTTGCGCTTGCGCTCAAAAGAGGGACTGGGGGAGGATCAATTTTACCGGCGCCCTTTGGAAAAGTCGCGCGCACGCTCGGACGCGCTCACGGGCGCCGCTTCATTATTTTGTAATTTCGTATTATATACGGATGGCCGGGGAGCGGTGCGCGCGCCCGAGCGCGGCCTTTATTTTTAGAGCGGTTATTTTCCGGTAAAGGAGGCCGGCTCGCTACGGCGCGCGCCCGTGCATTATACGCGTCGTTATGCAATTTACCCGGCTCAAAAGGGTGTCCGATACTTAACTGAATTATAAATATATTGTTTTTGCGCGGCCCGTCAATATGGGTTGTTTGTTACCTGGACGGCGAGAAAGTGATTAGGTTTTCTCCATGAACCTGGATGAATGCGCGCGTTATATAGGTATTTATGCACTCGTAGCGCGAGAACCTTTCTCGTCGCGATTAAATTGTTTATCGACGTGCCGATGGGGTATTTTATAAATAATGTTATAGTTGATGTCCTGGGGTGATTGGTGTATAATAATAATTTTTAGTGGAGTTTTATTTCCGAATCAAATAGGTATACATTATACATTATCTCTTATAATAGGAAAAAGTAAAAAACAAATGGATTTGAACGAAAATTGAAGGAAATTTAATTTTTGTTCTTAATTTTTCACTCGCATTGAGTTATTTCTCGGTTATTTCTCGTATGCTTTTTCACTTTTTATTGCCATGAACTTATAAAACTCCTTATTATTAAAAATTCAGTATAATTTTCACTTTTTTTCTTTCGACATTTTAAAGCTGCTATTGACAAACAGATGCATTTGAAATCCACGTTACCTTATACAAAAGATTTCTAGAATTTCAAATCTGTACTGTCCTCTCCAGGGGACGGTTGACCGAGTGATATTAAAACGCCCACAAAGCACTGAAAAACTCGTAAATAACGGTATCCAACTCGATCTAATCTAATATTCGCGGCGCGGCCCAATCAATACGCCGGAGCAATTCAGCCGTGTACGCAATCAGCGCCGTGTCACGAGGCTCGATTAAGCGCCATCGAGGGGTACGGTTTTAATTCAATTTTTCGCCGTGACAAGGAGGAGGCGGGGGCGCATTGTTTGCGCCGCGCGTGCGAGATCGGCTCGTTCTCGCGCCCGCAGACGCAGTCCACCCGCTGGCGGCCGAACTTTATTCCGCAACAGGTGGCGACGAAATAATTGCCGTGCGCACGGCAAAATTATTACGCCGTTGCGCGGGGCTCAGGTATAGGCGATGAATTGAACGGC
Organism: Eurytoma adleriae; assembly: GCA_900480045.1. Taxonomy (NCBI): domain Eukaryota; kingdom Metazoa; phylum Arthropoda; class Insecta; order Hymenoptera; family Eurytomidae; genus Eurytoma; species Eurytoma adleriae. The sequence goes on from UXGC01000154.1 coordinate 11,513, forward strand.
GACGACGTCGCCCGGCCCCGCGCGCTGACGGCGTGGAGCCCCGCATCGCGAGCGACCGCCCGCTGGGTGTACGTGCATACGTGTGCGCGTCGTGTGCGCGCGAATCGACGCTCGAGACAATGCGGCTCGACTGACTCGACAGGCCGGAGACGGGGCTGTTCGTTCGTTATAGCCATTGAAAAATTGCCTCGATTCAGCTTTTTCTGCGCGATTGCCGCTCAAATTGCTTTCTTCCTCGGCATTCTTTGAAGTTTTAGAAAAATTTATTTAATTAGTTCGCAATTATTAATTTATTTGTTTACAGTGAAAATTTGAAATAAATTTTAAATACGAATCTTGGAAGAATTTTCATATACTTTCCGCACGTACCTTTATCATGCGTAACAATAAAGATAATTTGAAAAAGATTGAAAAAGATTGATGTACAATCCGGTTACAATAAATATATAATTTTATCGTCAATTGTTTACATTTGAAATATCAGAAATTTAAAAATAGTTTGCCGTTACACTATACTTCTCATTCGTTGCAAAACAATCAGTTTCAATCTTTCACCTCCTTGGTACATCAACCTAAAATTCAAATCCCCGCTTGAAATTAAAAATTCTATAATTTTCGCATCCTCGCAGCGAATGTTCGCTTGGAAATTGGTGCTCCGAAACGTAGAGAGAAAATTCGCTGGCTCGCGCGAAATGCCTCGCGGCGATCGGAGGAGGAGGCGAGCAAGTGCGGGGCCGCGCGCGGAGGCGAAGGAATAATGCAGCGTGTAAACGAGTGTTTGCGCGGGGCAACGGCGGGGGCTTAATTCGCTGGGGCGGAAAGGGAGTATAATGGGGCGCGCCGTGCGCGTGCAGCTCGTTACCTCGCGGACGCGCCGCTGCCCGGGGACAGCGCGTTAATAATGTAATTGAAATTTTTCCCTTTCGTCGCGCGGCCACCGCGCCCGCTTTTTCGAGTACACGTGCACGCGCGGGCGAGCGCGATCACATCGACTGGGGTACCGATGTTAACGCTGCATTCCTCGTTAAAGTTGATTAGGCCGATAAGGCGCACGCTTTCCGTTCTTGGAACTTGCCCGTTTTTATAATTAGAATGTGATACGATCGCGCTTGCAGATTGTTAAGTTTTCGATATTCTGAAAAGCTTTTGATTACGATTACCGATTAGTTTTCTCCCTCATATGAAGCGAAGTTTCAAAGATTTTTAATATTAAATTATGAAAGTAAGGCAAATTCGAAACTAGAAGAGTAAATTAAATTCTCTTTAGATTTAGCAGTGATTATAGATCATTTTTTTTTCGAAAATTCGCAAGGTGCAAATGCGTTCCCAAATCGACGTCTAAATTGAAATCCTCCCGACTACAATATATACAAAGCGTAAAGCCGTGCAAATAAACGGAAGAATGGGCGCGGCGAAGAAGGTGAGTGTGTCATAAAGTTATGACATTAAAAAAGTCATAAACACACTGTTTGTTTGAGCCGCGAAGCGCGCGCGCGCGGATAAAAGAGCCCTGGGATAAAATGCTTCCCCAAGTTTGTTTACGCGCGGCCCGTGCAGTTATCCGTGGATTTTCACGGAATTCGATGACGCTTTTTGTTTATCCCCGGGATACTGCTATTTTCGAGCGGTGGCAATCGCGCCGGAGCTCGTCGTCGCGCGCCCGTCGAACTTTTTGCCCCGTTCGAACTCCCGCCCCGGCGAAATGTATATTAATTCCGAACTTTCCGCACGCGGCGCGGTGACCGCGGCGCGCGTCTCCTTTTCAAGCGTCCCGACGCGCGAAATTAATTTTATCGCGATACAAGCAGTTTAAATTAACCTCAGCGGGAGCGGCCGCTTTTCAGCGGCTCTCGCTAAGAATTTCCCATGGACGTTGCGACCTCGCTTTTTAATTGCATTACCGCCACTTTTATTACCTCGTCATTTCTTATTCGGTATGAGTATCTTGGTGTTAGTTTAAAATAGACAAGTTTGTCCTTATCGTTTTTTTTTCTTGTTTATTGGTCAATTTCTCAAAAGCAGCGCCCAGAGGATAGTAGAATTTACGAGATCAATTCTCCGAAGCGAAAAACTTTCGGTGTATGCAGGAAGGAATTGGCAAAAAAAGAGAAGAAGCGTCGAGCCTGGAAAATTTTGCGCCGAACGATGGATTTAACTCGGGCACTAAAACCCGTTTGTTTTCGTTCGGTCGAAGCCCCTGCACTTGACTGGAGGCGCCGCTGCAAGGTCGCGCTCGGGAACCGCCGCGCGCGCGACCTCGACCATCGTCCGAATAAAAAAAAAAGTGAAAGAACGCGAGCGGGGGAGAAAATTGCGACGGGCAGACGGCGAATCGCGGAGACGGGGATAACGAGGCTGCCCGAAACGACTGTCGTTCAGAAGCGTCATCCCGAGCAACCGACGGGGCTACTTTTCCCCGTGTCTCCCGCGCAATTGCATCCGCGCGCGCGCGCGCGCAAGAAAATTACCCCGGGGACCGGTGACCTCGGTGCGCTTTCTAATTCGCGGAGTCGCCGTCGGAGCGACCGGCGCAAGCTCGGGCCGAACCCTTTTATTAAGCGATAAAGGCTGCTTTGGCTCTTAATATAGGTGACACCCGATGACGTCGTATTTTTTCGCGCCCCGGCTCCAATAGCGCCTCTAAGCGTGATTTGCGCTCGGACGTTTCCGCGTGTTGCTGGGAGTTTTTTTTACGAAGTGCACTTTTACGGATTTCTCGACGGAAAGGCGAGAAATAGCTGCGCGCTAGCATTTTACTTTTATCGATTTCGAAAAATCGTCGAAAGGAATCGTTGAGATGAAAAACGCCTTTCGAATAATTCTGACGAAGGAAAATATATTTCTCGGTATTCCAACGGTAGTTGTTTACTATTTTATTTAATTTAATAACAAATAATTTTATTATAGTTGCAGAAATAAGAAATATTTTTTTTTGTAATACAAAAAACTCGTATTCAGAAATTTAAGCATAAATTTTCCTTCGATTATGGGCGAAATAATTTTTATTGCAAGTTCTTAGTGCATTTGAAAATTAAATATAATAATTTAAGCGACTATAAAACAAGCTATTATAAATAATAAATTAAGTGAATAAATATTGGCGAAAAATTAAAAATCAATAATACAGTTCAAACAAAACTAAATCAACGCAGCCAAGGTAAATACAATTTATTTCCGGACGCTTTCGTTTTATGAGGCCACTTTTATTAAACGAAAATTTAATACAGCAATTGCGAACATTTTCAATTTACCTATTTCTTCGCAAATTGTTTAGAAACTCAAAAGGGCAATTAAAGCTCCTTTTAAATTCACGATAATTTCATCCCATCCCCAGCAACGTCCGTCTGAATTACTGTAAAAAAAAGTGCGCTCCGCAACGGCAGCGAGTTCACCGAGCAAAAGTGTACGATTTCGGTTATTCCCAGTGAAAAAGAAGTCTCGCCACCGGCTCTAAGTTAAGTCGCTTGCGCGCGCGGGTAAATAAATCGCCGGCGCTTTTTGCCACCTTGCGGCAGCGGCCGGCCCGGCGTCTGGTGGTATCCTTATAACACCGCGACGCCGAGTAAACACATAGCCGCGGAAAATGGCGAAATTTACCGAAATAATTGAATTTTCCGGCGACTGCTGCACCGCCTTTGGGCGCGCGCGGCCTTTGTTTTTGCGGACGTATATAATTGAACGCTACGACGTCCTCGAAAACGCCACCTCGTCCACCGTTAAAATCTTATAAATTTCGAGGGCAATTAAACGCGTCCTCTCGCGGGCTTGCTTACGTTTTCTCGGCTCCTCCCTTCTATTTTTCTTACACTCGCTGCGAGGCGGCGCGAGGAGTAAGTAGTGCTTTTAGAGGGAAGAGTTAATTCACGGTATTATCGGGATAAGCCGGCTATTATTTTAGTTAATTTTCCTTCTCTAGCTTTAAGCGTTTCCAGATTGTCCTGCACTTGTAAAGGATTTCCCATCAGCCTAATTGAAACGGGTACGATCCTTTGCTCGCGCGGGGCTGCTCTGGCTCCGAAGGATGTGTAATTAAAAAAAAATCCGTCGTATTCTTTTTCAAGCGGTCACGCCGGGATCAAAGCGAACGCGGTATTTTAATTAGACGACGAGTTTTACAGCGCGCCTGTGGAAAAGCTCGCGAAATGCGCAGCGCTCGAATCGCGTGGGCGAGCTTTCGCTCGTGTAATTAACGTGACAAGGCGAACGTCGCGCGCAGCCGAAAAATTAATAAATGAACCGCATCCGACGATAAATCATAGTCGCGGCTCCCCGCGTCGATGACTGCGCGGCCGACTTTGCCGAGGCGAAAGCTCGGCGGGCTGTCATTTTAATATTCGCCGATAATCCATCCCGGCAACTTCATCGATGAATAATCCGCGCGCAGTCGTCCGCGTGCATTATTGACGCGGCTCGCATTTTCGGTCGACATCCGACCTCAGCCGGATGGGTACCGAGGGACGGGTGCGAGCAGCTTTTTTTTTGCCCCCCTTCGCACTTCGCTCCGTCGGCGCGCGGAAAGTTCGGAGAAAACAAGATCGTCGACCTCCGGCTCCGACGTCTTGTATCGGAGGGGAGCGACGGGTCGAGTCGTCGGCCGGGCGGCTCTCGGATTCCTCGGAATTTCGTCGACTATCAACCCCCCCTGCGTCCCAAGGGGCGCGGGGGACTATAATCCGACCCGATCGCTCCGTGTATTTCCGCGGCCACGCGCTCAATTTTCGTCGGATTGACGCTTTCTCGAATTGCGTAATCGCGCGGCTTTTATCGGCGCGTTGCAATTCCCACCTTCGGTCAGGTTGCAGTGGGATTCGCGCCGCTCCCGTGGTTGTAGCTTATTTTGGGAAAACGCGGAGTTGCAGCTTTTTGAGGAGAGGAAAATTAGATTGCCTTCCAATATAGGTTTATGCCTGCAATAATGTCCGTATCGATTTTTAGGAGAATGTTTACGGGGCGAGCCATATAAGAGAATATCGTGTGTAATTAAGCTCGGATGGCAAATTGCTTTGTGCACGTACTTAGTTGTGTGCAGACCTATAATAATATAGTGAAAATTGATATTATTATTCAGGTTAAATGTAATTTCTATTGAATATTTTTAAAAAATGTAATGCTTTTATACGTGAATTTTAAATTAAATTCTTCGAAATAATAACATTCGCGATTCGGTTGAAAATTTTCATTTAAAAGGGGACAAAGTTAAAATGCACACAGTGTAGTGTACACGCTGCATTAAAATTATATTGCGAACGAACGCTTTAATAAGAAAAGATAAAGTAATAACTTTTCGCAACGTGTTATCAACAAAAATGTTGCTTAAAGTACATAACATGCACTATTATACTTCCCCAGGCTGAACGTCATTTTCTTGCCATCTCAAAGCCCTTAAAATTAAAATTTTCTCATTCTATTTTTCGCCAAAAAAAAATCCAATTTCAAGCTTAATTAATCTTATTGCACAGATTCCGAGCAATGGGGAGCTCCCCGAGCTTTTAAACTCTCCTTAAAATTTACCTTTAATTATCGTGGTTCGCTCGCGTACGTTATAGCCGAAAAGGAAATAAAAGGAGCGCTAGAAGAGCAGGAAAAAAAAATGAGAAGAAAAGAAGGTAAAGCCGAAACTAGCATCCCCGAACTCCTCTCGGCTCCTTTCTCCCCGGTACACTCGGGAGAAAAGAGCCTGGGCGAAGGTCCTGTTCTCCTCCCGCTCATTGTCTCTCCTCGCCATTCTCGCGATCCCGCGCTTCTTTTTTTTCCCCGCCCCTCCCGTGGCTCGCGGAAACGCTCAAACGAATGTAGGTCAGCCTCGGAAATAACGAGAGCCCGCATAGCCCCGGCGCCGCGCTAAGCCCTGTACACCGAGGTGTAAATGGGCGTACGCGCGCGGACGCGAGCGCCGTGCTCGCGCAATTTTCGTGCAGCCTCGGAGTTCTCTTTCTCCGGGGGTCGCGCCGATCCGGCTGGACCGGCCTCCGATCGCGTGCAGTCAGCTCTTTCGCATTAAAGCGACGCGTTCGCTTTTTTTTTGGCGCGGCGTAAAAGCGGACAATGAAACTGCTGTCGCGAGAGAGGTGGAATGGAAGCGGGCGGCCGAGCTTTAAAGCGTTTCTGATTGTTTTGCACTACGGCGGATGGGTATTTGTGTGTTTTTTTTAAGCGAAAGGTGCAACAAGTTTTTTAATTTTGGGTGTGTTTAGCGCGTGATTCGGCGTGGTGGGGACGCAGCGAGGCAGTTGATCGTGTTATTTCTCGCGCGATAGGTCTAAAAATTCATCGGGTTTCTAAAAGCGGAGCAGCAATGGACTTATAGATAGATATTGTCAAAGCAATTGGCTAAAGCCAATATTTTCGAAGAGAGGGCTTGAGTCACAATGTTGCTCTTGCGATGCGCCTCTCGCTGCAGTGTATTATTTAACGATTGGCATTTGACATTCCCGTGAAGCCTAAAATATTTTTAATGCATCGGTGAAGAATAATAAGATTTCTATTATCTTTTAGCAGTTTATAAGTTGGCAAAATATTATAACTTTATTCCTTACGTATGTTATTTTTCATTTAACTGAATATTTAATTAAGTCAAATTTAAATATTGAAAATATTAATGTGCATTGACGAAGAGCTATTTATTAATAGCGCATTCATTTCGATAATATGTACATATGCCACAAGAAATTCTAATACGCATTATAGATGTCAGCATCTATACACTCAAGTTCTAATTCTATTTTTGGTTCTAGATATTAATGATTTGGCATTAGACAAACATTCAATTTTACGACACATTAACTTTTACTAATTTTGTCATTAAGAAATCAATATTCATTCTTAAATTATTTTAAATTTTGTAAACAAATTTAAAAACAAAATTATTTAAAAGATTAAAAACGCATGAAAAATACTTTACTACAAGTCATTATAAATTATTGCAGTCCCTAATCAATGCGTTTTCGAAATAAGCCGAAGTGCAAACCCTTAATCCTAATCGAATGTAATTGCGCTGCTGCAATAACAAAGTTTTCAAATCAAGAATTCCCTCGCCGCGGGTACAAAAAGTTTCGTAAAATACTGCCTATATATATTATATACCTCACCAGTCGTCGCGCTGGTTCCGTCATTCTAAACTTGGAGCGTTTCCGAGCGATTTACAACGAAGTGAGTAGCTGTCTTATCCGCGGCTGCGGTGAAGTTTAGCGCGGCGCGCTGTTTTCGGAGCAACACTCAGTCAGGCGCGAACGCCACATAATAACAAGACAAATTATTGCGCCCGGACTGTATGGGAACAACTCGGGGTTGTACCGTATTTATGCGGTGCAAACGTAATTCGAGTTTTGCCGACGAGCTCTAGTCCATTGTGTCAACAACAATCAATATTCACAATACGGCCGGTTATAATTGCGGAACGAATAATTAGCTCGCGCGAACTTTGAAACTGAAAATTTGTTAAAGAACAACAAGTTCCTTCATTGATCTCACTGGTAAGTACTGCAATATGCTGACAACGGGAGTTTATAACAAATTTTTACCGAATGTACAAAAAGTTTTGTTTGTACAGTGAAAAGTGAATTAAATTAATTGATGGGACTAATTTTCGTAAGCAAAAGTGAAGGACTGTGATGACGTGACAAGTTGGTATATTGCTGTTCGCGTAACCAACAGGTAGTTTCTATAATCAATAAATTTAAACTTTTAATATTACCCGCGCTTTATTAAAAGTTCGCCCATTAATTACGTTTCAGACTGATTACGCTCCTATTAACTTTGCATTACACCACCGCGCAGCGTCGAATTTACACCTCGACAACGTATTCCGCGAACAAAGCGCCCGGAAAAAGCAACTTCACAAACAATAAACGAAGCGCCGTAAACGGCAAATAAGAGAACCGCGCGCTCTAACGAGCCAGTCATCGCCCGCCTCGACGCTCAACCGGTGCATCGAGTGAAAAAAAAACGCTCCCGTTTCACGTCTCGCCTCGCTTTGAAAAAAAAAGGGAGAAAGGCGAAGGAACGATCGGCCGAGCGGGAAGAAAGCTGACCGGTGGAAAAAAAGGGGCGGACAGTGGCCGAGGGTTGCAGGCTGAATGATTAATAAGGATTTCACGGGAGGCCGAGCCGATGCACGCGGCGCGTGGCGCGAGTGCATCGGCTCTCTTTTGAGCGAGCCCTTTGTCGCGCTAACGAGCCGAGCCAATGACGGGGGAGGCCGGGATCGCGCAGCCGGAAGCACACGCCGGTTTCCCGTCGCCCGCTAAGCAGGTTAAGTCATCCGTCCGCGCGAATCTCCGCCGGACTGGTCCGTCCTCCCCCTGTACACCCCCCACTTCACCCTCCGAGGTGTGCGCCTCGACGCCTCTCCCCCTCTCCTTGCGAGAGGGGCGACTTCCCCTCGTGTGCGCTCGCTCGTCTCGTCTTTACTGGTTGGATGATTTTTTTATGTCTTTTTTTTATGTAATTTTTGAGGGTTCGAATTGTTGATGGAAACGACTAATACTGGGTTGTAAATTGTGCGGTTGGTCCGTGAGGTCCGAGCTGACCGGCAGTTCGTTAGGAGTTGATTAATCTTTCTTTTTTTGCTCGGGCGAGCGCGAGGTTTTATTATTTTTTGCTCCGGCGATTTATTTCGGAAGTTAGAAGTTCCAAGGTTTGAAAACACTTGTTGTATCACTTTGTCCGTTTCTCTTTATTTTCACACTTACCCCCCTTTTTCTTAACTTTGTTTTTATTTCTAATTCTCTTCGCCTTTTATTTTCGTAGTTAAGTTCAGCTATTTGCTTTTCTTATTCCATGCCGTTCGCTCCGGGGGAAAAGTCTTTAAATTTCAAGGAAAATTTTTCATGTCGCTAATTATTAAAATAATTGTTCTTGGATTTATTATTCGCTTATTTTGTCCCTCGTTACGCCGAGTGCTTAAACAAGAAGCTTTTACCTATAAAATTTGTTTATTAAAATATTATTTTAGCAGGACATTTTTCGTTAACGAGCCGAATATAATAAAATTTACATCGAAATTAAATCGGTAGACTGAACATCGTTAAGTTTTAAATTGTTTAAATTACCACACTGAAACAGTCTCTCATTTTTCATATTGAATTACGAAGATTCAATAAAAGCTCCTGATAAAAGTACATTAAATAAATTTAGTATTGTACCGTTTTCCTCGAAAATTAAATGACAACAAACTGATATTTAAACTGAACTTGCAATCAACAATATAGCGTTAAGTTTTATTACGTTAACAATAAAAACCGTAGCAGAAAACTCCACACCACGTATTTCACTAACCTGAAGCCTGCCCTGCGCGGCACCTATTTTTCTTCAGTAGTAAAAGTCCCGAAACCGCGAGACTCGTCCGTCCAGCACGAGCCGGGCTCACGTAACATTAGTGCCCGTACGATAACTGCGTCCTACCTGGGTGTTCACGTACGTTCAGCCAGCGAGAGGTAGAGAGAAAAAAAAGGTAACGGACCGTTCGCTCGCTCGCGAGAGAGAGAAAGGGCGAGCCGGCGGAAGAGGCGCCGAGGGGGTGGCGCGAGGGAGACGCGCGAGTGCAGGTGAAGAGGAACGAAACAAAAGAGGTATATACCCGCTCCCCCGGTTGTGGGTACGTGTACGCACGCAGAGCTGGTAATGTAGGTATATACTCCGGGGGAGTGGGGGTGCGCCCCCCTCGGCGACGGAGGGGGTAGCGGCGCGCCTGGTGGGGGGGCAGCGCCTCGCGGACGAGGGAGAGGGCGTCGGTATATTTGCGCAGGGCCGTCCAATAGGGCGGCAGTATCGTCGCGGCTACCGTCGCGTCCGCATCTCCGCTCGTTTCCGACGCCAGGCGCGAGAGAGCGTACAGCACACGCAGCGCGCACCGGGCACACGCAGACGCAGGCACCGCGCGCACACACACCCAGCCACGCACACGCCGAGGCTCGCGAGTGTGTGTACCGCCGCCGCCGCCGTCGTCGACGCAATATTAATAGAAGAGAGGCGAGCGCGGCGGCAGGGAGGGCACGAGGAGAGGAGGACGGACAGAGAGCTGCATGTAACGCGCGCCTCTCGCTCCCGCCGCCGTGGTGCTCGCAGTCTCGCGCGAGCGCGCCGCGATACACATCTATATACATCGCCGCGCGGCCGGGCGAAGTATACGGAGAGAGCGAGCGAGAGAGGGAGATATATGCGGATGGGTGGAGAGAGAGTGTGAGCGGTGCTGTGGGAAAAGTAGTATAAGCCAAGAGAGAAGAGAGCCGGGGAAAAGTGAGTAGAGCAGGTGTCAAGTTGATGTGTCAACCCGATCCTCCTCTTTCTACTTCAAAACATCCTGTGTATATCCTTCCCTCTTTTTTCTTCTTTTTCTTTTTGTTTTCCTTTCTTTTTTCTGTAACGCCACTTCGCGCGCTCCGTAAGTGGATGAAAGGGTTTTTTTTTTCTCTGGGCGACCCTTTAGCGCTCCCTTTTTTTACGACGGCACTGACCTAACGCGAGGATGGATCACTTGGGACGCATACTCGGACGTTAGCGGGTACAAGTGTTACGGAGTGAGCATTATACATGCGAAAACCATCCCTTCTTGTATTCAACCCTTGAGATTCGGAACACCGATGCAAACTACCCTTTTTCCACTTGGCTGTCGTTGATTTGGTTTTGGATTTTATTTTTTTGTAGCAGCTGGAACTGCTGTGTTAACTACGTTTCTGTTTAATGTTTACTTAATGTTTTTTTTAAAGCGTATGGCATGTTGAATGTTTGATATTTATTTTCGCGCGCGCGGGTGTAATTTTCCGGCGCTGTTTGCAAATGTATACATTAATTTTATTAACAATTCCGGAGATTGATTAATTTACGCATTCATTCCTCTGTAAATCAAGAGTATATGGGTTATTTAAAATGTACGTTTACATACATATTTAAAATATAGCCACGTTTATAGACTGTTTTAAACTAACGATATTTTTGGATCGACGTATTTCGCTATTATTAACACGAAAATGAAAATTTTAAGTAGCGAGCGGCCACGGCCACTGCGCGCACGTAAAACGCGATAAGTCGAGCATCATCCATCTACCGCCGCATCAAACATTTCGAACGACATGAAGTTTCGCGAAATTCCGCCTCTTCTCGGGGCTCGATCGCGATTTTCGAGCGGCAGTTTGCAAATCCAGTGGCATCGAGTGCGCTCCCCAGCGCGGCGGAAAAGAGCGCGCCGTCGGAAAAATTTTCGCCGCGTTCGAACCGGCGCCGTTTTCCGCGGGGCGCGCCGTACCCATCCCGGCCGTAACTACTTAGCCGAGCGTGGCGCGGGGAGAGGCTCGGCGCGGGCGCGCCCACACCACGGCCCGTACTAATTTTACCCATTTTTTTTTTCCCCCCGTATTTCCCGGAAAGCCGGACCGCTTGTTGAGTCTGTTGGCGCGCGCAACAGCCGTCGCGGCGCCGCGCGCGGGTGTATTAAAGCAAACAGCGCACGGGGGGAAGCTGATCGGAGCGCGCGGGCGCGCTTATCTATTTAAACGGGTGGCGAAGGACGCGCGGGCCAATAAGTGCGCCGGGCCACCTATTTTTCTTGCTCCTCGCCTCTTTTCTTCGCGTTTGACCTTCGCTCGCGCGGATGCTTTTTTTGTCTCGGTGCTCGAGTGCCTCACTCGAGCGACTTGGATCCTCGAATGGGAATTAGTCAGAGGTCGCGACGCGAGCTGTTACATATCGATTTCCGCTTTTCGCGTTTTCTCGAATGACGCGCGGAGAGAGAGATGGATAGATAGAGAGAAAGAGAAGGTGAGGGAGAGAGAGAGAGGGAAAATTCAATGTGCCTGGGCCATCGAATCGAAGTTGGACCGGCTGTGACTGTAACGGCTTTGTGGATAGTTTTACTTTGTTGCGCGGTCCGCGTAGACTTTTCTGTCTTTCCTGTGTATGGACATGTCCATTTATCAGTGAGAATCAAACGTTTGAATTTTTCCGGGAAAAATGAAATGTTTTTTTTATTTCTTTCAATAATGAATTTTAATTTATTTATTCATGAACTATTAATAATTATTGGTTTTTGCTTAAATTCGTAAGCTTAAACCACCTTTATTTAACTTTTAAATTTAAAATCCCTTACGATAATCAAGAACGTTACATTCTTTAGGTAAAAAAAGAGCATAACAAAGGTGTTTCGCTCCACATTGAAAAATCTCAAGGGGCCATCAGATCGAGGCTCCTCGAGGCCCACCGCGACAAAGAAAAATTGTTCGCGCTCGACGCGACAACGATCCACCGCGCACTCGGCGCGTTCACAATCGCCGCGGTGGGGGAGGTAGTCGTTCGCTCTCCGGAATCGAGCGGGCGCGCGGATGATGCTGGCGGCGCTCGGCGCTCGTTATCTATGCCGGACGGCTCCCCGATATACAAGGCTCGCCGCGCGATTGTAAATTTGTATACGGGTGTGCCTGCCCGTGGGCCGCGCTTGGCCTATTGTGCCCGCTTGCCACTTGCGCGCACTTTCGCCTCGTTATCTCCGTCGTCGTCCGCGGCCTTACGTTACGCGCGGCCGACTTTCACCCTCCCTCTCTCTCTCGTCCCATCCGCATCGACTTTTCGTTCGGGGATTCGCTTTCCTTTTTTCTACCCCCCCTCCCGCCACTTCCGGGCACCGCGAGCTCGCGTGAGGCGCGGCCTCGCGATGCTTTTTCGACGTTGTATACGCGAGTTTTATGGGAGGCGCACGCGCGCTCGTGGACGTCTTCTTTGAGCGCGGCCTGGCCCGGAAGGGGTTGATGTACGAGGCTTTTTTTATGGAGGTGCTACATAAAGCTGGAAGGTAGTGTACGGTTGCGTAACGAAATTACACGTCGTTTCGCGACGGCTGGTCCAGCGAAATTTTCTGGAAGCGATGCCTTCGAACGATTTTTATGCCGCTATTTCGAGGGCTTTGCGTAATCGGCGGAAGCGGTATTTTGGTTTACTTTGCGAAAGAATGTACTAGTTTTAAGTTCTTCGATATTTTTTTCTTCTTGTTTTTTCCTCTCCCTCCTACCTTTCTTTTGGAGTTGTAAAAGTTTTGTTCTGTTTATGATTTGAATAAAGTTTTTCGCTGTATACCTCGCATTGATTAATACCTGTGTTTTATTTTTATTCCAACACCTTATTCCCGAATATCTTCTTTTCAAGCATGACAGACGTATTTTTAAGTGTACGTAAAGCTAACGCTAAATTTACGAGTGCGTTAAGAGTTCGTAAATTTTACCTTCCTTTAATAGGGAGCACGTAAATAATGAGCTCGAAATCCGGAGAATTTAATTCGACGAAAATGTTATTTCGCTTAAAAGCGAGGCTTTAAAAATAATGAAGTCTGGACTTTTTTAATGCATGCATATTTAAAAAAGGCGGGTCTCGGGCTTTCAAAGTCTTTTGACGAATTCTCGATCCAACGAACCGTGCTATTACTCCATTTCGCGCCTGCTAAATCGAATACAGAATGAAGTCTGACTGCAAAGTCGATTCACTCCGTTATCCGACATTTCAAGATGGAGTTTCAATTTATCGAGCGAAATAATTGAAACAAAATTTTATATTAAATTTCACAGTTATAGAGAAGAAATGCGCTGCTCACTAGTTTAGATTCTCTATACCGAGAATCCAATAATCGCCAGAAAGTTTACCGAAAAAATCACAGCCCGAGCGCACGATAATTAAGAGCAGGCACGGGATTGTTTGACAACGTCTTGCCGGCGCAGTCCAAACAAATCGAGCGCCGTGTAAATTCGTGATTCATCACGAAACGTGATGGGGGGGGGGGTCTCGAAGAAATCCGCGCTGAGAATCTGATCGCCGACAGTCTCCTCGCCGCTGGCGGCAAAAATTAATAAATCTACCTCCGGACTAGCGGTGACTCTCGCTTGCACGTCCGGGGCTGTGGGTCAAGGTCGCGAGGCACTCGACGGCCCCGCGCGCTCGCACACACACACACACACACATACACACGAGGCCCGAAGAAGAGGCATAAAGGAGACGAGGAAGAAGAGGGTCGCCGGCCTCGCGCGATAAACCTCTCGGCCGCGCACAGAAGCAATGTTCTCCAAAAAGGAAAAGGAGACCGAGGGGAGAATCTCCCGATCGGCGTCGATCAAACAATCCACGAGCACTTAATGCGCGCGCGCGTACACTCGCGCCGGACCCTACGACCCCACTCGAGTATTTGTTTTCGTGGGGACGCTTGAAAATTGCACGGGCTCGCCCCTCGGCGGCGGGCGCCTTTACGACTGCCGAGACGCGCCGCGAGGCTGCCAGACGCATCTCCCACGTTGACGCTATACGATCCCTGAGAGCACTCCTCACTTTTGTTTCCATCCGCGATCTCTTATCTAGTTTTTTCGGCGCTTAGCGTGTGTACACTTGGGGATTATCTTATTATCTCGGTGTGTTTTTTTTTTCAAGGAGTTTGGACTTGGCGCTGAGATTCAACATCGCTTTAATTCGAAGTATGTTAATAAGGATGAAAAAGTTTGAGAAATAATTAATTTGCGCTACTTTATAACGTAGGTGCTACTTTATTTCAAAAGAATAATATGAGGGTAATGATAGACGAGATGCTTAATAATTTGGATGTGTGATTAGAACTGAATTTAAAAAAAAACCTTTTCTTATAAAAATGCCCGTTAATTAAAACTAGTCTATATATAGATACGCGCTACTTTGTTTATTCCGGCGCTTCGAATTAGAGATAGTAGTTGAATATGGCTCGTATTTTATCTCAAATCGAAGTGCACAGGATCGAATGGCACAAAAGAAATGGATTAACTCTGAGCGAGCGAATTGGATGGGGGGAGAGGTAGAAAATAAAAATAGTAGCTATTCTAAAAGTCGATCCATCATAGTAAAACATGAAGTCGCTCCGCCTATTTGAAAGCGAATCTATTATTCAAAGCCGAGCTCCGGGCCAACGTAAACCAATCTCGGTAGGGGACTGTTAAATCGTCCCTCGAACATCAAAATCGCTTACATTCCGATTCCGCGCGTCTGCTCCGGCTCGTGTGTCTCCTTCGGATTCCGGCTTGTTCCGTACGCCCACGCCGCCACGCCTCTAAAGCGCCGACACATTTTTCGCACCTCGATGGATCCGCTCGCGCGTGTATGTGTGTACGCCCCATCGATTTTCCGAATTTGGCTCGCGCGCGTACCAGCCGACGTACTTATCGGCCTCTTCCGACTCCCTTTCTTTTTTCAAGGGGCGCCGCTCGATCGCGACTAAAAAGGCTCGAGGAAAAATCGCGTCGATAAGCTGCAGGAAACGGATTTTTTTTCATTTTTGCTCGGCACCGACGGGTGTTCCGTAGGTGTTGGAGTGCTTTTCGCGCGTCGCTTTTCGGAATTTTTGTCGCTGCTTCGTGGAGAAAATCCGACGTCAAGGCGCTACGCTTCCAGAATAACTTTTCATGATTAGACGATCGATCCCTGTGTTTACATGGGTGATATAATAATCGCTCGGTACGGTATATGTACAGCAATGAAACAGCGTCATATAGGAATCAATAATTATTTATAACGATTATTTCATTCCCTTCTTATCAACAGTGTAAGTGTTGCGAGGTTTCGTCGCGGTAAAATTAATAATCAATA
Source organism: Eurytoma adleriae (assembly GCA_900480045.1). Classification (NCBI taxonomy): domain Eukaryota; kingdom Metazoa; phylum Arthropoda; class Insecta; order Hymenoptera; family Eurytomidae; genus Eurytoma; species Eurytoma adleriae. The sequence continues at coordinate 27,092 of UXGC01000154.1, forward strand.
ATCAAGCGCACGTGATAGAATATAATTAAAAAACAATAAAAAGTGCAACCACCAATCAAGGTAAAGGCATCGCTGTTAATATTACAGCTAAAGTGTAATTACTTTGCGGTAGACCAAAAATCGAAAATCAATACACGGTCGTACTTTTTGAGTAATACCGTTTGACCAAAAAAACTGTATATGACGTGAAATACTGGCTTTGTTCAATCCGGGATAAAATCGATAGAAATTCCAACTGCAAGTCTACTATTGTTCGATAGTTCAAAATATTTCGCACGTGTCAACTATCAAATCACATTAATGGAAAAAATCAACGTTGAGCGAATTTAAAATTTAAATAATATATAATTTAAATATAATTTTCTTGGTAAGACTAGTCCTTGTGCATAAAAATAGGTGTTACCTCCGAAATGAGCAAATTGTGCCACTAGGAGCGTAACCGAAGAACCTTCGTTCCTTTCGAAATGCATACTAAATATTATATCGAAGTTGAGGATTACTTTTATACGACCAAAGTAGTTCTGACAGATAGCCCGAGTAACGTCTTTACGCTTACAGCCTGATGCACACACCGACGTCCCGTCGTACCCGATGCGCATCTACTTACGTGCGCCGGGCTTATAATACTGTCCGCGTTATCGCGCGAATTCCGATGCGGAGTTTTCCAACTCTTCCGCCGTCGCTCGCAGCAGGATTTTCCTCTTTTGAAACTCAAACCGTAAATATTTACGCGACGGAAAAATATCACGTTACGCGGGCGCGCGCCAAGCGCAAATGTAATTTAATTTTACAAAATTCGAGCAACCATCAGACACCACGCACAATACCCGCTCCGAATTTTAAAAAAAGGAATTAAAACCCCTTTGGCCGCGTTTAATTGCACTTTAAAAAAAAAATAGAGAAAAACGAACAGTAAAACCCGAGCTGAATTCATTCGAACAGAGGCCATCAGTCAGGTTGAAAAATCCGAGTGATGCACTAATCGGTCAGTCGCCGGGGGTGCACTCAATTAAATCACCGCCGCGGCATCCATCATTTCGTCGCCCTCGGACGGCCCGCTCTCCGTCACTCTCGCGCGGGCCCGAATCCCCGCATGCATCTTTTTTGGACGCGCGATCGATGCCACGCGAAGATGGAGTGCTCGGGGAGAGTAGATCCTCGTCGCTCGGCTGAAAATCGCGACGGAGGCGCGATCGAGTCGAGCTATCTTTTTTGTCCTCGAGAGGGCGAATTTATTTTAAACGACGAGTGGCTGCGGCCGGGGGTCGCTATAATTGATTTTCAAATGAGGTATTCATCGAGAGCGGGGGCCGGGGGGAGAGAGAGCGACAAGCCGATAAGAGCGGAATTGATAGAAGTCGCTTTTTGGCGTCATTAATTATTTTCTTCGTTTTCGGGAGATCGCTCGAATTGACGCCGAGGCGGAATCGGGGGCAGGCTGTTGGGAGAGGAAAATTTGTTGAATTGACTGTGTCTGTCAAAAAATTATCCCGAAACCTCTGGTGTGCGGGAACCGCAGCGCTCGAGTGGCAATTACAACAAATCAAGAACAATTTTCTGGTTACATCGTTTATGCAAAGCGAATTATCCTCCCCGTCGGGGAAAATTTGCATGCCACTACTTTTAATTCGATTCGAGCCCGCGAGACCGTATTAACGCGTCGAGTAGCGGATCGCGTCCTCCTTTTGTCTCCTCGTCGCGAAAGACTTCGCGCCCCTCGCTGTCGCGTATTCTCCACACTTTTTTCGTACTGTTCGAGAGAGAAAGCGAGAGGGAATCGCACGGCTGGGTCGCGATCGATAAATTTTCAGAGCGGAGCACCTTGATCCCGGAAAAATGCCGGGCTGTATACTCTTACTTTGCCTTTATTTGCTCTCGCTCCTGACATCGGATAAAATTAGTTCGTCGTATGAGAAATTTCGCGAGGCGCACAGCCCGGGGGATCAAAAATTAATACTTTTCAGTCCGCGGGGGCGAAAAGTTTTCTTCCCTTTTATTTTAGAGAAAATCAATTTAACTGAGAGTGGATTTTTATTATATATTACGCGCATTATGAAGGAAGATTATCGAAGATTCGCATTTTATTTTATGGATTTGATCTTCCGTAGCTGCGTGTTCATAAATAACGAGCAGAAATTAGTGGCTCAAAAAAATGTTAAAATTAGCATAGCAGTAAAATCGTATAATTTATCAAAGCCCAAGGTTTCGAGAGAAAACCTGTTCTCTCGACTGTCAATATTTTCTTCGCGTTTATAAACAGAGAGAAAAAAAGCATCCTAATACCTCATTAAAGTAACTTTATCGTACTCGCGAAAGGATAATCCCGCCTAAAATTCCTCCACGGCCGGCTGAGGGGGATTAAAAAGTATTTTCTCGTTTGACACGCGCTGTAAAATATCATTATCCCCGCACCGAGGCGCTATACACAGCCGCGTCGTAAAAATCGCGCGTCGGCAATTACGCAATCGTAAAAGAAAACAGCGCGCTCTCCCGTATAAAGCTTGCGAGCGCGCGCGCGAGAAAAAAACAGAGAGCGCGATCGCGAAACGAATAAAAAAAGAGCGGGAAAAGCGCTTCAATTTCGCAGCTTCCCGCGTTTCTTTAATATCCATAAAACACTCGGTTGGACGGCTCGGCGGGCAATAAACATTGCGAGCGCGGCTGACGTCCGGCTAAACCGCCGCGCCGATAAGGATATGAAAGTCACCGCGCGTCCTTCCTGCCGTTCATCGGCCAATAATAAATCCGGCGTGTCCCCGCTGCAGGGGCAAAAATGCACGCGGCCGAGGGGGTGGAGCGAGATAGCGGGGCTCGAAAGTTGGGAGGACGGGCGCGTAAACAGCGGAGAAAAACGGTGGACGCGATAAGCTCTCGGGGACGGAGATCGATCAAAGGTGTCGACGGCAACGGCGAGATACGCGCGCGCCTCTCTCCCGCTTTTTCTCCTTTTTTCGATCGCGAGCCGCGCGAGCCGAAGGGGACGCTCGCGCGCCGGATAAGAACCGGCGCATTTCTCTTCGCCGAGGTTTTTTTTCCGCCGAACTCCTCCGGCGAAAGTTTTCGCAAAGGCTGGATTTAAAATAAACGTTGTTTGGAAGTTTATATACAGTTTCAGATGTGTAATTCGCTGCTCTTCGTCTTTTTAACATTTGGAGTTATTAAAAAGTTTGTTTTTCCTTTCCGGCTCATCGCTAAAGCAGCTTGATTCACTTTTCTTTTATTAGAACATTTTTTCTTAAATAAAAGTAAAAGTATTTTATACTCGTATTTAAGGATCAGATTAACGTTTTAAAAGAGTAAAGGTAAGAACAAGATACGGGCGTTTTATTTATAACTTTCTAAAATTTATAACGAGACATCAAGCAACATTTGCAAAATAAAATTTCCGTCGCAAAAGTTTCAGTCGCAGCGGTAGATAAACCGCGACCGTTAGAAAAAAAAAGGACCGCGACGAGTGCGCGCGGGGAGATCGGTGCGCCTTTTATCGAGCTTCACGCTCGAGGTGAAATTAAATGCCGGTCCGCGCATGGTCCGAAATAGCCCGCCGGAAATTCGTCCCGTCGGTCGATCGTCCGCCGCCGCGCTCCTGCGCAGATTCGCGCGCGTTTCGTAAACAGAATCGCGCGGGAGAGCTTCGTGATTCGGCGCGGGGGAGGGGGGGACGAGCGAGCAGTGATAAGGCAAGGAGGCCAGGCGGTGCACAATGCGCCCGCACAGAGGCCCTCTGTCCCGCTGGCTCGGCATGCGTCAACGCGAGTTACCGACAATCGCCGCTCGAATTGCCCCGGGAACGTAATAATGGAAGTCGTGGGGGGCCGGGGGGTGGGCGCGCGGCCCCCGGACGACGCCAATAGCGCCGGGCGAGAGAGCGAGAGACGCGCGAGAGTGGCTGCAGGCGAGATCAAACGATAGCGTCCCTTTTCCGCTCGGCCGGGCCAAGTGCCGCCGCAGCGTCTCTCTCCTCCGCTGGGGCGAAGGAGAGTGGCGAAGGGGGTGAAGGGGGTGGAGAGTGCCCGGTGAGGTGGGTGAGGTTGCGCGCCTCGCAATTACGCCGAGAGCAAAAAGTGTTTTTGCGGTATCGCCGCGGCCGACCCCTATCGCCCGGCGCTCCGCCGGAGATGCACCGATTACGGCCACCTTAAAAGCGCATTATCGCCGGACTCGACCGACTGCCGACTGCAATGCGCTCCCGTTACGTATTTCAACTCATTTCTTCTTTTGGTCGCCGTCTCTTTTAATGGAATTGAGTTTAGTTCTATTTTTCATTCTTTATAATGAGTTATTTTTAAAATGTGTACTGGAAATTTAGTAAATGTGTTAGAAGAAAATTTTGTTTAAAAGAAAATTTAATGTAAAACCAAATGTTTTAATTTCATTTAGCAGTATCTTCAATTTAGTAAAAATTTGGTTTAATTTAAAATATATTAAATTTTTTTGTTAATGGACCTAATTTGCTAAATTTCAACTACTCATGTAATTAGAAAGTGCATTAAATTTTGTTTATTTAACAATAAAAAATGTTATTTGAAATTAAACGATTTTAAAAGGTTTACTTAACACATTTTAGATTTAATGTAATTTGAAAGGTTTTAAAAGTTGTTGCTTTAAATAAAATTATAATCTCGAGGAAAAATTTAATGGAGTTACTCGTGTTTTCCGTTTGAAATTACTCGAGGAATGCAAGGAAAAAGCAAGCACTTGTTTGAGTAAAAAATCAGTCGCAGAAAAGAATTAATCTTCAAAGTAGTTCTTTTATAGTTCAAATAACTCTTTAGATGAGAAGGAAAATTTGTTTCGAGAAGTCTTAAATCTTTGCCCCGGCAAGGAAAACATTAAAAGTGCGCCGCTCTGATTTCACTCTTACAAGTGTCAAAAAGTGAAATTTCAACAATTTATCTTCGTTCCGGAAGAATGCACCGCGCTTAAAGTGTCGAAATAAAACTTCCAAGATTAAAAAAGTTACCATTAAAAATGTGCGCGTCACGCTGCATACCCCCGCTTATTTTCTCTTCTAAGACACTGCATTATTCTCCGCGAGAAAAAGCGCGAAACTTCAACTCCGCGAAAAAGCTCAAACGTCAAAAAATTCACCCGAGAAAAAAAAACCGCCGCCCAAAGTCTCGCGTAAAAGAGCCTGCCTCGCGTCTCGCGGAAAAGCGTCACTCCCCGGCGAGTCCCGAATTTCGCCGGTAATGGGGCGAAAGTGTCGGGGCTATCCCCGCCCCAGCCTTGCGGCGCAATCGCATTTAGCCGGCGAGAGTGGCGCGTCGGCAAAAATTTCGGCGGAAGCTGCGCGCGCGCGCGCGTGGGTCGGGCAACTGGAGCTACTCCGCTCGGCCGCGCGAAATATGGGTTAAGGTCTCGCTCGCATCACAATGGAGGCGGTTAGATGGCACGGATCGAGCTTTTTAGAGCGGGCTTTCTGAAAGTTCCCACCGCGCGGCCTTTTACGCGCTCCCGAAAGGTAAATGCGTTCGAGACTTTTCCGATTTCGTCGATAATGCTTCCCTTTGTTTTTTCCCAGGCACCACTCTGCAGCGCCACTTTTATTTTTAACGACCGCGAACAGATAGGTAATGGTACTTGTTAAGCAGATGTTTTATCGTTGTGTAATACGGATGGCTTTAATGACGTTGCGCGTAACGGAACACCCGGTTAAGTTGAAATCCATGCAGAATTCACGGTTCATTACTATCATTTTCGCATGCAGATTATTATTATTCATTAATCACAGAGCGGATATAATTATCTGGAATAACCATGATGTTCGGAAATGTTTTGGTAAAAAGTTTCTTTGATGTTGCGATGCGGTCACAATATAATCCACGTAATTTTTTCAGAAATTTTTTTAATCGAACAAATGCACTTACACAAAAGTTTGTTATTACTTCTAGCAAGAAAGTACAGTAAATTAAGCGATCTTGTAAGGAATTAGGTTGAAAAATCTTATTATCGTGCAAAGTTTTACCTCGTTTACAAATAATCGGATTAAAAAAAATTGCGCGGCTTACAAAATATTAACTTCTTAATAATTAGCAACGTTTACACTGGAGCGAAATTAAGAGGTTCGGTTTGCGCAATAAAATCGAGTGAAGGAGAAAAAGAAGTTATTCCACTTCCTTCGAGCGTCGAATTAATCCGGAGGAGGTGGGAGAAAAAGAAGGAATAAACAAAGCTTAACAAAGGGAGAAATTAATGAAAAGAGCTCCTCTCTTTTAGCTTCGTATAATATAATTTAAATGCAACGCGCGTAGTCGACGCCCGCGAGAAACTTTGTTTGGCGCTCAGCGGATTCCTCGAGATATCACGTAGAGACCTGAAGACGCGCTCCGTAAGACCGACGGAATCATTCGTAAATATCTACAGTCTGATTTCAGAGAATACGCTCGGGTCTTGTTTATGGTAATATTAATTTTCAGCAAGCTAATTTAAATTTATTTTATTGCGAAAGTTAGTGCAAGGATTTGAATATTTTCCTTCATTTTTTTAATATTCATTTAACGCTAAAAATGTATGCAGAGGAATATTTTCTGTCTCAATTTAAAAGCTAACATTACTAAAAGATCCGACACACAATTTAATCGAAAATACGATATTATTTAGAATAAATAAAAATATCTATTCGTTACTTAATACAAAAATAGAAACAGGAGGGCAAAGATAAATAAAATTGATAGCTTTCTCAAATCGGCTAATATTTAGCGATCTAATGATCTGATAAAAAATATCTCGAGCCTCAGTCCATTAGCTGTCGAGTAAAAATAATAAATTTGCTGGAAAGCGTTTTCCGGTGGTTTAAGAACTGTACAAAGCTACATTTAAATAAGTACATTCGGGCCTCGGCTTTTAAAGCACCCAGTCACGGAGCTAAAGCCGGGGCTCGGAAGCAATCGATGCTGTTTACACGAGTCGCGAGCGTGTAAACCTCGAACACCCTCCGTAGTACCGCGCCATCACCCCTTCCCCGTTTTTTTCGGTCCGTCGCGCTCGGCTCGCGCCGCGCCGCGTCGGTCAGTCGGCTCGGGCTCGCGAGAAACTCCTCGAATGCACCCCGGCGCTTTCTTACGCAGCCACCCCCGACGCCATGGTAACGGAATTGCGTAATTATAGGTCGAGCCGGAGTTTTACGCGCTCCGCTCGCGGCGTCCCCGCTGCATGACTTGCACGCGCAGCCGGCCCCTCGCTCGCCGGCGGGACCGTCCTTTCCCGAATGCTCGGGGGCTATTGAATCATTCCGACGGCGTAATGATGTAATTAAGAGAGATCGTAAAGTCCTTCGGTGAAATTCAATTTGATCGGGGGAATATCTGTCGAACTGGCCGGGCGTCTTACCACACCGGGATTGTTCTACTTAAGCACAATGGATATTCGGAATGGCCTTACCTTTACTCGCTCAACTATTATTGATCTATTAACGGCGCAATTGTGTAATTAGAGTATTGCGTAACTAAACTCGCGCTTTTCTTTTTTAAGCATTTTTTATGTTGAACACCGTTTCGTTTCTAGTTTTTCCGCAAAGTTGATTATTTTACAAATTAAAACATTTTAATTACTACGTTGAATTTCGCGGAAACTTTACTAATTAACTGTATATTTTTTTTCTAAAAAATCGCGCTTTTATAAACTTTCCGCTTTGACGCAGTAACTAAAAAGGAAGCAAAATACATACATTTGAAATCCATTTCGACGTATTTCAAACCTGACACGCATTGGATCATCGATCCACCTTAAAAAAAAGGAGGAGGAATCTATATCTTCCAGCAAATATTTCATTCGTTTGTCAAAACAAGAAAGATGATTGACGGGCGCAAAGCTCGCGCGGGAAAAATATTTATAACGCCCCCGGGGGCCCGGGGCATCCTTAAGTCAATTAGAGCGAAGTAAAAAAGCGCGATGAGTCAAAAAAGGGGGGCTCAACCTTCGCCAGCGCGGCGCATCTCTCCGATCGCGCGGGCCGCGAAAATAAACGCGCGCGCGAATCGCCGCGAGCTTGAAAATAGGCGCTTTCGCCGGCCTCCTTCGTCCCTCCCCCGCCCGCGGCTCTTTCTCGCCGCCGAGCTCTCGAGGCGGCCGCGCGAGCTCGCTTTTGAAGACTCGCGGCTGAAGAATTCATGCCGTTTGAGGGCGGTGAAAAAGAAAGAGATGAGAGCGAGCCGAGCATTCCGCCGGCTTCCGCGCAGTACTTACAGAAGGAAACTGGCGCGAGAGCTTCTTTGGCGGAGTCGTGACGCGTCGTTAATGCTCTCGTTTGTATCGCGGGAATTTCGACAAATGGTGCGTTTTTTTAAATGTTTTTGTGATAGTTTACGAAACTTAGCGTAGTGTAGTCAAGGTTCTGTGATAGCTGAGGTGAACAAACTGCAACTTTACACGACGGAAATAGCGGGTAATAATTTGCAATTGTCGACAGTTTTAAAACGTCACGAAAGGAAAATCGATTTAGTTTCTATAGTTGTTCTAGTTTTCACTGTAGACACTTTTAAACAAACACTAATTACTTACGTGTGTACCTTCTTTTAATACTTACAAAATATGTTTAATTTTAAAAAATTAACTTCTTTAGATGAAATATAAAAAAAATAAAAAAGCTGCTTTATTAATGTCTTATCCTTATTGTAGTATGTAAGTAGAAACAGACGAACATAGTAAGACACTGATATAGATTTTTTAAATTTTTGCTCCAGATAAGGGGAAACTTATATTAATTTAAATAGTTTTCAGATTTTTTATTTAAAGCTTTATATAACTCATTTATCAAGACTATTAGAAAACCTCTAATAATCAAAACGCATAATCATATAACTTAAAATTGCACGCAACATTATTATCCCTGGAAATCTTAATTTTTTTGTTACATCAAGTTATCCACGATTTAACGTGATTGCCTCTTTTCGTAGGTCGTCGCGCAAAACATCCGTTCATGCCAGAATAACGCGCAGCGTCGCCTCTCAACGCTCAATTAATTTCCGCAGGCGAATCGGTCGGTCGGTCGGGGGAAGCGCCCGGGGGTCCGCGGGATCCCGCGATCGATTCGCCACCCCCTGCGGCGCGGAGGAGGGCCGGCAGATAGGAGCTGTGCTCGTGAAAAAAAAATGGTCGCATCGGCAGGAATTACGGGCGTTGCACGGCGGCGGCGGCCACGGCCATTAATCAAAGAGGGCCGCGAGCGGCGCGTCACTCCTAACGAGTGTAGCTCCCGGGCCGGCGCTCCTAATGGCACGATAAACGCCTTTTTCCTCCCCCCGCGCGCGCGCGCGCCCGCGCCAGATGCCGTCGCCGGGGCGCGCGTGTTTTATTGCCCGCTCATGCTCTTCAAGTTGGGCGCGCGGCGCCGGTCCTCCGCGTTTCCGGTCAGGGCCGAACGTGACCGTCCTCCCCCGAGCGGCCTGTCGCGCGCTGCTCTTCCCTCCAAGAGAGAGGGGGGAGGCTCCTCTCCCCCGGAGGTGAGGGGCGGAGATATTTATTGCGTTGCCGAAGCTGGAATTAGCTGGATCGCCGAATGTCGACGATAATTCAGCGGCAGAGGCGCACGGGGGGCATATCACGGAGGCGTATCGACGCGTCGTGGACGCGCGGCTATGATTGTGGATCTTAAATTAATGGACGATGAGTGCAGCACGCGCCCGGGGTTGCGTGCGTTATGACTCGGCGATCGTTAACGACGACGCGCTCGCGGCGTTATGACTTTTCCCGCCATTCGATCTAATGGTAATGGTCCCTTTGTTGTTTGAGCTAGTTTCTGCGAGGGATAAGGAAAATTCTAGAAGCGGTCGCTTTAGGCAAAGTCATGAATTTGGCGATATTTTACTTTAAACCGTGTTACTTAGATTTACTGTTTAACAAATAATTATGAAAAAGTATTTTTGTTTTCTTGGAAAAGTTAAGTGCAAAATAAATAGCTGGTTTTAAATTTAACATTTATTCGTGATTAAATGATTAATATGTTGCTTCTCAACACTTTAAATCAAACTTAGGAATTTAGTTTCGAATGAAATATCATGAAGATGTTGATGTTAGCCCTACTGCTACAATGCCTACATATAAGACTCACGGCTGAATAAACGCGACGTCTACGTCCCGCTGTAAAACAAATATTAGACTTCCAATCGAAATTTCGCTTGATAAACCCTAATCCGGCTTGAACAAATTCCACTGTAAAACCCGTAAAAAGATGGGAAAGGAAACCAGAGCCAGAATAAGGTCAGAGTAAGAGTCGAGCAGTAAATAATAGAGACACAAGGGAGGCGGTCATTATATTGTTTTGTCGAACAAAACATCGCCGGCTCTCGCGGCGCGGAACAGCCACAAATGTCGTGGGGGCACGGGGAAGAGAGGGAGGGAGCAAGGGAGAGCGGAAGATCCGCCAGTTCCGATGTGCATCCCCGCGAGACAAACTCGCGGCGGACTCGAGGAACAGTGTCGATAAGGGCGAGAGAAAGAGCGAGCGAGGTGGTAATTCGATACGAAGCTCGGGCGAGCGAAAACGAGTTTAGTGCACCTAATACAGCGTCTCGAAAGTGCGGTCTACGTGCACCCCCGCCCCTGTCTCTCTCCCTTCCGATCTCTTTTGTCATTAGCGGTGTGTGTCGCCGCTGGCACTGCCGGCGCGCTTTCTCTCTCCCTCTTTACCTTCCCCCCCACCCCTGCACCGTCTCGTCTGCTCACTCTGCCCCGGACTGCCTTCTTATATCGATTCCTCGTGGCCCCGGAGAGAGAGCCTCTTACCCTTTCGCAAGGAGCGGAGCAGCCGGTGTGCGGAGGCGAGAGTGAAGTGCCCCCGTGTGAAGGGGATCGGGGGTGGGGCGGAAAAAAATCAGAGCGAACACGCCCTAGCGAGCTGCTAGTTGGCTCTCGCGGTGAATTTTACCTGGAGTATAATTAAGTGCTTGGCGCTGCCGTTACTGTATTTGGCCGCGCGTTCGAAATTTTTTTCCCGTCTCCGGGTATCTTTGCTTCTATCTCGAGGTTCTTTTTTAATTTAGAGCGAAATTGTTCGCTCGAGGAGTGAGAGAGATTTTTTAATGTTTCTAAATTTTTATTGTTTGCCGGAGACAGGAAATTCTTTTTGAAGGGGAGAAACTCCGACTTTGTTCCTTTGTATCTGTGTTTTTTGAATTTCAAATTTAAAAGTACAGCATGATTTAAACATGAGCGAAAGTAATCGATACCCGTTAATGCGGAAAAATGAGAAAACGCATTTTTCTAAGCACAACTGCTTATCTACTGTCTGTCTGACATGCACAGTCTGTTACTACTTACAGTAGTCTGTTACTACTTATTCTACGTTTTCGTATAGCAGAATTATTCGATGTTAAACTCCGACAATTTTCATTCTGAAAAATTTCATTAAAATGATCAAACCCTTAGCTTTGATACAAATCGCGAACATTTAACACGTCGCAGGAGAGAAAAATAACGTCGCGACGAGAAGGGGCGTCGACGCGGATAGCAGGTGTAAAGCGGGATGGAGCGAGCGTCGCAGAGGCGGGCGAAAAACCGGAGGCGGAAACTTCACTCTTTTCGCGATATTTCCCACATGACCGCGTCTCCGCGAGCGTCACAACGGACTCATTTACCTTTTTTGCGCCGCTCGCCGTCCTCTCCGTCACCTCCCCCGCGCGCGAGTCGCCTTGTCCCGCTCCGCTGTTTTTATCACGCGGCCGCGCGTTTTTGCGCCGCTCCACCTTCGCGTTCTGTCTTCATGAATCTTCGTTTGCCGCTTTAGAGCTCATTTTTTTATCGGTCGAGTCGCGCGCGTCCGCGGACTTTTTTTCCCACGGAAATTCATGTATCTTCCTTAGCTACTTGTTGCGGACAATTTCGCGAGCGATCCCTCAGACGTCGCGGCGCGCAAAAGTGATGCGGTCTACATCGCGCGGCGCCCAGAAATTGGCGTCGCGCGCCACTCTTTTTCTTCGAGATGCGCGTTCCTCCGGGGCACGCGTCTTATCCTTCTGATGTTCATGCAGTTTTAAAATGCAGCTACGAAAACTTTAAAAAGGATTTAGATGTACCATGATAAATCGTAGATACAGACCTGGTGAGCTCTGAATTGTGTCATTTTACACGAAGAAGTGTCATAGAAAATTCAACAGTGGCCTGCAGGGAATCTATACACTCGCGGAAACACACTGTAACAATTGAGGCCGATGTGACCATTTGAACTCGCGGTTAAATTAATCACACGACACCGGGCGGGATCGATACGCGCCACTTCGCCGCAGCAGCGACTTAACTTAAATTCTCCAAGCTCCCGCGAATGAATTTAATATCGCGCGCTGATTTCGCCTCCGCGCCGATCGCGGCTCCGCGAAACCGCGTTCGCGAAAAAGCCGCGCTCATTTCAATTCCCGCGGCGCGCGGCGGGCGAAAAAGGAGAGGAGCGAGCGGCGCGCAAAATCAAGGCGACAGGAGTAGCCGGATTAAAACGAGCCGGCGGGCCTTTCGGGCGCGCGACGCGCGAGAAATTCGAAATTCGCACACGTTCCACCTCGTTACGTAGCGCCCCAGTTTTCCGCGCGCCCTCCGCCACTTGTACCTCTCGCCAGCGGCGCGCATTCGCCTCGGCATATTCAAACCTCGACGCAGCTGCACCGCCCCCCCTCTGTCCGTCTCTTTTTAAAGCCCGATCCTGCGTAAGCGCGACGACTCGCGGCGCGGGGAGCGCGGGTAACCCAGATCGACGAGTGGGCCGGCGGTGGGGGGGATCGGGGTAAGAACGAGGTTTTGCTTTAGAGCTGATAAATAATGGAAGCGGGGCAAAAATCGGCGGAAATTTCGGTCGTGTAGCGGCGTTTTAAGATGATCCCGCGGGTATCGATCCGGCCGAGGGCGAACAATAGCGATTTCGTTGAATATTTGAAGGCGCGTGAAGAATTTATCCGAGTTTCTTTCGCGCGCGCGCGGCACGGCCGCGTTATTTTCGACAGGGAATTAATTAGGACTTATTTGATTGTCCGGGGCTATTTATTACGACTGAACTATGATGTGCCAAACGTTGCGCGTACAAGTTTAGCGGGGGTATTCTTAGCGACCGAACGATAATAATTAAAGAGGTTAAACAAAGTCAGTTTGTAAAATTGAATTCAAGCGCATGCAATTTTGATGTTGAATATCAAATGACGAATTGAATAAGAAAATCCGAGTGTTATTATTACGATCGTATCTCGTCATTACCGCTGATCCTCGATTTTATCTTGATAAACGAAATGTAGAGCAGATATTGATGAAAATTCAGAGTCATGTACTTTAATCTAATTTGAATGCCAGTTTCTACGAATGCTATTGCAAATAAAAACTTGCTATTTACAATTTGATGTTTAATTCAACGTTCGTACCACTTGATTTTCAAAATCGAACGTTAATCTTAATTAAATTTGACAATTGATATCTTGAAATTGACATCGCGTCAAAATTTTATTCATCGCTGACTTTGATAATGCAATTCATACCGATCCGCATCGATAATTCACGAGTATCACAGCATTGCCAGTCTTAAACTGACAAGACAGCTGTTTTATCGACAAGTCGAGCGTTTCTCCAAGCGCCTCGATTGACATTCCCGTTCGCAGCCTCCGAAGCGCCTCGGAAACTTCTCCCCGGCGTCGTGCAAAAAAAAACCCCGGAAAGAAGAAGGCGAGCTCCGCGTCGGCGCATAAAATTCAAATTAACCCCCGATCCATCCCCGAGGAAACTCCAAGGCCCCGGTGAAAAAAAAGAAAGGCGCGCACCCTCCCCAGGCTCGCTAATTAATTTATGAGCGACAAATAAGGATATTAGCGCGAGGCGGACGCGAAATTTATACGCCGTCCGCCGGCCGCGCGCTACATATTCATGCCGCTCCCTCCTGCCTCGGCGACGTATACTTACCTGCGCGCCCGATTTCATATTCGCCGCGATAAATATTCCATCGGCGCGCGGCCGCAGGTCCCGCGGATGAACGTCGGCCTGATGAATCCCCGGCGCTTCATGTTTCATGAGGCTCGGATTTTTCTTGCGCGCGAGACCCCCATCTCCGCGCGACTTGTTTGACTTGTTGCGCGCGTTTCGCGAAGTTTTGCGGCCGAGGGGGGTGGGATCGATCGGGACGTAAACAGCGCCCGGCCGGGCGTACGGGTTCCCGCTTAATTTTTCAGCGGTATTCATTATTGACCGGACGAGGCGTTTGTGCTTGCGATTTAATGAATATAAGAGGTTCGCTCGACTCAATTATTCAACTTAGCAATGAGAATTTTGATTCGTCTTCGTGAGTATTCAGGATTAATGTTTCAATGATTCACGCGGATTACTGCGTTGTGCAGTAAAGCCTTTGTATGTTTTATGAATTGCACGGTGTAGATGTCATCGAGGTGCAAGAGAAAGGGCTTCCTTCTGCATTCAATTGAAAATTCATACTTGAAAAATGAGAGGTGGCTCTGAGATCGCAGTAATGAATTCCGCCGGTGCCGCTGCTTTAATTAATTACGTCAAAATTCCGCGTACACGCGGCCGAGTGGCTGCTTTGATACTGCACTCCCTTTGCCGACTTTAAGAAGCAATTTTTTTTCAACATTAATTATTGCGCTTTAAAGAGAAAAGTCGCGCGCGGAAAGAAGCACTCGCTGATTAAAAAGCCATTCGCTCGTCACAATTGGACTTGCAGAGGCGAATTAAAAATTCAGCATCCGGCGATGAAAGATGCCGGCCGTTAAATTTCGATTGGATTCCCTTGCTCCTTCTTCCGAGATTCCGCCGGCCTGGAATCTCGGGCAATAACACGCCCGCGTACGCGAGACTCGTATGTCACGTTTGTATTGATCTATAGGCAGGTTCGAGACGGCGCTTCAAGTGCCGCGAGCGCAGGTGAACGCGCGGCTGCAGGGGGATCTCCGATTGCCGCGGGTAAGACCTTCGATTCTCGCTTCTCCGGACGTTTACAACATTTTATTTTTCTCGCGTCGCCGCTGCTGCGTCGGCCCCTTCGAAGTAATATTAAGTATCGCGTTTTATTGGCTGGCGCGTCGTTACCGGATCCTATAAGCGGACGCACCCTCCCTCCGAGATTTCTCGCTTTTCAGCGCGGCCGGGGGACATCGATCGTTACGCCCCACGAGCCTGGCTACATGATAAACGAATCATCGTGCAGGATCGATCGAGAAAAAACGCAAAAAAAGGATGCGGGCGGTACGGAGGAGACCGACGAGGGAAAGGTTTACTTTAATCCGAGCTTCCTTTGTGGGAGTCCAGCGCATTAAACATTCCGTCGTGCGTTCACGTGTACGTTTAGCGGAGTGGCTCTCCTCCTATTGGCGATCGATGCCTCAAAAGAACGTTAATGCGCAATTTTCCTCGGTAGCCTTCTCGAATCTCGGACAAAGCGAGCACCGCGAGTTCGCTTTCCCGCGCTCAAACAATACGAGTAAGAGCGCGATGTATCTTTCTGCCCGGGGAGTTTCTTCGACACTAATCCAATTGTTAATCTGGCAATTAAACTTCAAACGTTCGAAACTTCTCAATAGGTGGAGAGAGAGAGAGAGAAAAGGTGAGGTAGATTTCAATTTTCCGCTGCTCGGTTTCGCGCGTCGATGCGCGGCTCTAAGGAGAAAGCTTGCGGGAACGCGGCGGATGTGTGCAGTTGCTTTTTAATTGGGAAAGTCCAAGCGGACGTTGTGATTTATGCTTCTCTGCAGGTTTCTTCGGATTTCGCCGAGTTCAAGGGGGGCCGGGGATATACGCCGGAGCGCGGCAAAGCGTTGCAGGCGGATGCGAAGTTCATATGAAATGTAGCATCTGGCTGGAAGTTCGCAACCGAGTGCACCGCTCCAAGGCATTTGCGGACAAAAAATTGCTTCTTTGACTGTCTTCGTTAATTGCTTCGTTTAGCATCTCGTGAATTATAAATTTTGTGCGGGTACAGGATGTATTATTTGCATCGATTCTTTTTTAAAACAAATTCCAATAATGGAAAATACAATAATTTTATTTATAAAAGAGATCAATTTTTATGTTCTCTACTATCTTTCTATTCGGCAGAAACAATAATTTTTTATAAAGGGAAGTAAATTAATCGAAAACGAAATTACAGTTAAATCGAGGAAGAAGTACGAAAAAAGAATCCTGTTCGTCATCGTGAAAGTGTTGGAACAAATCAACAGAAAATTACGCATTTGTATGCAAGCGAGTGATAATCCATTCTCATTTGTATAAGTCGGACAGCGCCGGAAAGTTCCTCCAGGGGAGGAAAGAAGGGGGCCAGCCCGCGCCTTTTTCCCGGGTCACTGGCATTTTCTTGCAAAGTCCCTACCCCGACAACTTTCGCGAACACGTTCACCTGCTCGCCTCCGGCCGTCCGATCGAATTTTGCACATCTCCGCGTGAAAACGTCGCCGAATTCACGTCCGCGCACACCTTGACCCACGTACTCGCGTAGACACCCACACAAGCGCACGCAAACGTAAGGAAATGTTCTAAGTAAGGACAGGGAAGGAGAGCACGTGGTAGACGTAAACGCGCGTGCGCATAATTTTATCGAGGTTAAGGGAAGAAGATCCCGGTAAAATCTTCCGGCGCGTTCTAATTATTCGCGCGCGGTCTCGACTCTTTGGTCTTTTTCATTTGCGCTCCGCGAGAAATCGCATATTAATGACTCCATTGTTGACAGAGGGCGTCTGCCTCCTTCTACCCGCTTTTTCTCGGGCCTCCACGAAGTGCCCGGGAGGAAGGTGCGAGGGGAGGAGGCGGAACTTCGCCCCGGATTGAAACTTTAACCGGCGCCGCCGCGAGACTCTCTTTTCCCTTTTTTTTCATTTCGAATACGAATCAAGCGGCGCCTCTGCATTATTTATTCGCCGGGAATTTGATTATAGGATGTTGTTATTGCCTCTGGTGCGCGCTTCCGCTTTACAAAATGTATGCACTCAGCGTAATGGAAAAAGAAAGAGCCCCCGGATCGTCATTATTTATAGCTCATTGATTTTATATTTCTTCAATTTGGAGCTGTGAATTCGCCGCTTTCTATTATTGAGCGGAATTTCGATTTTACGTAATGCCCGGGCAGCGAGCGGATCTTTCTCTCTCTCCCGGGCTTGGTCAAACAAACAAAGGAGATGATGAAAAAAAGGCTGAAACCTCTGGGGCCGGGCGATCGCCGCCCGGAGGACTTGCGCAACGATCAAAACATTTGCAAATTCAAATTAAAGAAAATCAATCGCGATTTACTTAAATTTATGCCGGCGGGAAAGTAATAGCTTTCGTCTCTTCGGGAACGAAGAGGAAGAAAAAGTCGAAAGGGAAACAGGCGAGAAGCCTCTCTCCCTCGGCGTTATATATACATGCCTATAACACAAAAAGCGAGCCGGAGCACTCCCAAGAATAATGAAGCGGTAAAACGTCAATAGAATCGTTTCGCCACCGCGGGTAGGCGAAAGAACGAGAAAGCGAGGGAGAAATCGCCCCCACGCGCGCGAGCCCGGCAAATTGAAAACCGCCGGGCGCGCGCGCGCGCGTCCAAGTCCCCGAAGAATCCGCTCGAATTTCGCGAGCCGCGCGTCTTCCGGGCTCATGAATATGCAGGGGCTCGTCGCGGATGAGCCGCGCACGGGATTATATAACTGCGCCGACACCGCATTGGCGCTTATTAAAACTCGCCCCGTAACTTTTGGCTTGCAGGTGGCGATGGCGTTGGCGATGACCGCGGGGACGACGTGCCCGTCCCGCAGCTGATCCGATCGATCGGAGGACCGGAGACAACGGCGCCTGCTGCACTCGGTAAGAGGACAAATTTACAGTCACTCCCTCCACCTCACCGCGTCGCCCGGCCACGTGTATCGACAAATATTTGCCCTTCTTCTCATAGCTCGACGGGAGCACGGCTTGTTCTCCTTTAGCGGGCCGCAGATAAATAGAGCGGCGCCGCAACTATATTGGATCCATCGATTACGGGAGAGGGAGAGAGGACTGAGGAGGGGCCGGCCCCGTGCATTCGCTGTAATTATTTGGGTATAGGCCACCCGCATGCTCGTCTGCGTATGTGGGTGACCATCCGCTCAAAGGCTGTATGCTGCTATTGTTTAATTGTTGCTTTCTTTTATTTTTTTTCATTTTCTTTTTTGTGCGCCTTAAATGGAAAAAAAATGCGCCCGGAAGGTTCGTCCGTTTTATCGCTCAGTGATTTCTTTTTGCCCGGACGG
Source organism: Eurytoma adleriae (assembly GCA_900480045.1). Taxonomy (NCBI): domain Eukaryota; kingdom Metazoa; phylum Arthropoda; class Insecta; order Hymenoptera; family Eurytomidae; genus Eurytoma; species Eurytoma adleriae. The sequence continues at coordinate 45,259 of UXGC01000154.1, forward strand.
GAAAAAAGCAGAAAGCGATTACTTCCACGTGCGCCAGGTATGAGCGCGCTACGGATGCGGAAGGAAAGCAGCCGGAGTCTTTTTACGGCGTTACACGCGTGATTTGTTCGGTCTCTCTTCTTTTTACGCGAGATAAGCGTTCAACGGGGCACGGCTATTTCACTGCCCTTTTACGACTTACTTGCTCGGCGCGGATGCTTCATACGCGCATTTTTATTGCCGTCGCGAGCTCTCGTTTGAAAAAAAAATTTGCTATCCAAAGGACACGGTGGAGAATCTTTCGCTCTCTGCGACGCGCTCGGGGTGAACGCCGAGGAATTTACTAGGAGCGACGGCTAAATCGGCGCTTCCTTAAACTAAGTACGATAATTATCGCGGGGATTCAAGGAGTTTAATTAAGCCGGAGCAGAGGTCAAAAATAAAGCATTAATTACTCCTCTAATTAATTAGAAGACGGAAGCGGATGACAGCACTCCCGGCTAAACATCTCGGGCGCAGCCGCGCCTCTGCCGCGGCGGGTCTATCCGGCCGCGCGATAAAAATAGCCCCGGCGGCGCGATCTCTCCCCCGCGCGGTTCGTTAGTAAAAAAGCTTCGGTTACACCGGAGAAATGATCGAATGTCCGGCCGAGCGCGCGGACGGGCGATACGTCCCGCCAAGTATAAAAAGTTCAACGATCCGCGCGCGAGGCAGGAGGCGTAAGTAGCGCGGCCGGCTGGGAGGGCGGGGGAGGCACGAGGAAAAAAAGGAGAGAGAGCCGCGCGAAACAAGAGACGCGAGTAGTAAGGCGAGCTATAGGTCAGCCGCGCCGCAATCAGTAGAGGCAGACCCGCGGCGCGATCTATATTTTCTCGCGCGAGAGCCTCGGCTAGACTGACGCGCAGATTAAGCCTTTCTCTTTGCTCGGCTCTTCTTTCTCTCTCTTTCTCTCCGGCTCTGTTGGTTTTTTTTTTCTCTTTGCGGATTCCTCCTCGTTTCTCGTACTTCCTACGGTGGAGTTACCGAGTGTTTTAGAGGAGAAGCCCGTTTTACGACTTGCTCGCTCGAGAATTTATCTGGCTTAATTTGTCCGTGTCTGCTGTTATTATCGAACCGCTTTCTAAAGGCCGGGCTGCCGTGGCCCTTTAATTAATGGCCCGTACGTAACGCGCCGAGTGCTTTTTATCTTTGCCCGATGATTTCGGCGCGATTGAAACCACCGCCGAGTCGGCACGTAACGAGTGGCTCATTCTTTTTCGCTTTCTTTTTCATGTACGATAAGACTAATCAGCGATTATAAAAGGAACTCTCCGTCGGTCCCGCTAGAAATATAGTCGTAAAGGCGCTAATTTATTTCCCCTATTTATATAATCGGAAACTGAATTGTTTCTGCTGGCTTCTTATACGTTGCAAGCTTCAGGGAATAAAAAAAGATTTAATTAACTCTCGATCCACTTATATAACTATGCTCAATGAATAGAGCGATCTACCGGTTTGATAAATAAAATAAATCGGGAGAAAATTAAATCTTACGTAAACATCGCTTCAAATCTTTTCCCGGGATATCCATGGAATTAAAATCCCTTTTTCAGAAGTCGGCAGGCCTTGCGATAAATTTTTCCTGAAAATCATAAATCTCCGCCTACCCGCAGCCGAAATCGAACAGCCCTAATTTATACCCACTTTTGCGCCGACGTATTCTTAAAACACTTACGTTCGCTCTTTTTTTCAAGCTTCAAGACGTTCCTCTTCGTCGCGTCTACCGACTCAATTTGCCCCTCTGGTCGATGGGAGTAATACGTGTCCGGTACGCCCCGACTTTTTTCTTCATTTCGCCGGACCGTTTATTGAGTACAAAAGTCGCCCGTCCCGAGGAATTGCATATTGCGCTCCGGGCTCCGAGGATCGGAGGGTATTTTTCTCGTCTCTTATTTCTCGGATGCCTCGCCTATCGGACATTCTAAACACGGATTCTTCCGCTTTTCATCGCCGCCGAGGCGGATATCCTTCCGCCGACGAATTTCCGAGTTTCCGCCGCGTAAGTAAAATTTGAGTGCGTACGAGTTTGAGGAGCCGGCAGTGAAGTTTCCGGATTGCGGGCTGGAATTTTCGAGGCTCTTGCGGATCTTTTTTTCCGCTCTCTCTCTTTCTCTCTCGCACTTTTTGTGCCCACCAGGGCGCGGAATCAAGATTTCGAGGAGTTTTCGAGATGTGGACTTTCTCGTTTTTTTCCCGACGTTAATTTCCCGCTTTTTCTCGACCGCTGTACTTTCGACGAAGCTTTTGTAAGTTTTGAGAATAAATCGGCTGAATTCCTCGAGTGCTCGCGCGCAAGGATTTCACGACGAAGTTGAAAATGAAAATTTTTTTTCTGCTATTCCAAGTCGAACATTTTTTTTCCTCAATATCCGCTAATATAAAAAGTTTCGCCCCAAAACTCTCCCTTGAATTGAAAAAATTCTACGTTCGAAATTAACTATCTCACGTTGTTATATCTTTTATTAATCGTTATAATTATACGACGCCCGTAAAAATGCACGCGCGGCCGTTAAATAATTCCATCGGTTATGAAATAATAAAGCGAGCACACGGGCTACACACCGTTGAGATTTTACGGCTGGGCTTTATGAAGAGCGTACCGATGGTCCCCGCCGACGGTAACTCCCTTACGGAGCGGCTTTGCATAAAAAATTTCGATGCAGGCGTGCGGATCTGCATTAGCCGGAGTGCTCGCGCGCGCGCGCGGAAAGTGGAGCAAACTTAGTTCGATTTCGCCGCGCGCGGTGAGCCCCCGAGAAAATGAAAACTTACGGCGGCGAGATTGCCGCGAGAAAATATGGATACGCGCATTCCAGATTAAGCAGAGGCATTTCACCCATCGTCCTCGTACCAGCCGTCCGCGAGTCTGCATTCCTCTCCTCATCTGCCCGCGCGATTTATATTCGGAAAATCAAGGAGTATCGACGCGAGAGTAAATCCGCGGAGAATCTCGAGTTAGCGCTTCAAAAAAGTTTTGAAAATTTTAGTTTCGAGCGCACCTTTTCTTTGTTTATAACGTAATCCATGGGGGTACTGCGCGTATCTAGTCGCAAACTTTTCTCGATCTATTTATTCTCTCAGTGGTGCAAACTTGGCTACTAGATCAATTTTATCGAATCTTTAAAGTTGAGTATCTCGGGTTTGACTTATCAAGGAAAAACTTGCAAGTTAGTGTTCTAAAAGTGTTTCCAAGATTTTTTAAATGATATATATTACACATGTGTTTTCTTTTAATCGAGGGTCAACAGCTGGTAAAATGAATTAGAGAGGTATTTTTGCAATAATTTTCTGTCGACAATTCATGTTGGATGCTAAGAAGCAATAGTAACAGTTATACCTGAAAATTTTCTCCGCACATTACAGAAAACGTAATTAAAAACAATGTTTTCTTTATAAAATGAAATTTTTATTTGTAAATAAACAATAACAATTTTTCTACAATTTTCAATTTGGATACTACTTCATTCCTAAAAGTTATACTTTTAGGTACGCGTACACACAAAATATGACTCCGTAAAAACAACAGAGTGCACGCAGTACACCCGCCGACAATATTTCCGTTTACTCTAAAAGATAACCAATTTCGCGCGAGTATCGCTCTGTAAGGGAAGAAACGAGAAAAATAAATGTATCCCGAAATCGCGGATTCGAGGCAGCGTGGCAGCCGGCGAAAATTCCGGGCGTAGCGTCCCCGCGGCATCGCTATCATCCGGCGCATCGGACGATACGATCCGGCTCTATTTATCGCCGCCAGCAGAAGTTTCATCTCGGCCGGTGCGCGCACGCGGGGGCCACTCGAGCGTCCTCGCCGCGGGCGGCGGTCCCGGAGTCAAAGGACTCCCATCCTCCCCCGCGCGCCCCGCCTACTTTCTCTTGCCTTTCCTGCGCCCCGACTTACAGCCCCGGAAACTCGCGAATCCCGGCACGTACGGCGCGCCCGAGCGCGCGGGGTGCAAATGACGCCGGGGGTGTGCGACGAGCGCGCGAATCGCCCGGAGGGGGGAGGGAGGCGCGCGACGTGCCCGGGTGCCACGCGCGCGCTCCTTTATTCGGGCCTCGTTCCGAGCGGAGTGTATACCCGTGCCGCCGCCGAATCGACGCGTCGCCACTCCTGTTTTCGCCCGGCGATTCTAGACTTCACGAAGGACGTTTGCTTTGTTGCGCGGGAATCGAGTTACCGCGCGCTGCTCGCCCGAGTGCCCCCGAGTGCAATGGAATTCGTACTTTTAGATTACTTGCGGTTTGAAATGAATAGCTACACGTGGCGGCGCAGCTCCGGGGTTGTCGGGAAAAATTGGGTATCTATTGGAATTGAGTTATTTTACGTTCTATTTTATGTGGTGTAGGGGAGAGCGGAGTGTAATGGGTCAGAGGGTGAAATGAATCACCGGGCCGTAATGGACCTATTCGGAAAAATGTTTATTTTGCGATATATACCATTAAGTAAAAAGTTGTTTAACAAAAAAAAAAGCAAAATTCTATAAATGAAATAATGTTTTCTTTGTTATTTCTTTTAATGAAATTTTACTCTTTAATATCGCCTCGATGTATTCTCCTCCTTTCTATAGTAAAGCGAATACTTTCTGGTCATTTTGCAAAATAATTATGTTTTGCATGCGTTACACGCGCTACGCTATTAATTCAGCGCGCGTTCATTTTCTGAACAAACGGGGATATTTTTAACGCGCAATCTGCATTTTCCAGTAGAGCTCCCCGTGACAAAGTGGCGAAAATTAACAAAATTTAGCAACTAGCGCGTAAGTAAATAAATCAGCAGTAGATAAATGTCAAAGTAACTATTCACCGGGTCGCGGCGCAATGTATTATGCAAACAATTACACGCAAGGCTACGAGGCGCGAAACGAGGACAGCGCCGGGGGGGAAGGGGGCGCGAAAAGCGCGAGGGTCTCGCCGGCTTAAACCGCGATATAATAATTACAAGAGGATTTGCTTCTTTGTGCGTCCGATGAGCGAAATTGCGGCACGTTATACCTGCCTTGAGCGCCGCGTGGGTGGGGGTCCGCCGCGAGAATTACGCGCTCTCGAAAGGTCGGGAAGTCAGCGAGCGACGCGGAAAAGATAAAGTGGGAATTTCGGAGAAAAGGGAGCCGGAGATAAATAGGACGAGATAGAAGGACGGGGTGAGAGCGAGAGAGAGTGATGGAGGGAGAAAAAGGCGAGTCGACAAAGACAATGGGAAATAATGGGACAGCGAGGAGCGGAGTATTTTCGACGACTACTTCGGTGGCCCCTGAGAGCTGCCGGAGGAGAAGAGAGAGAAAGAGAGAGGTGGTAGGCGGAGTAGAATGACAGCCGGAAAGGGGAAAACACAAGACTCGGCATCCCCGGGATGGATAATCGCGCGTATCTAACCTGGCTGCCGACTTGTTTTATTCCTCCACGAGGCTCCTTATACTTCTTTGTGCCCTCTGCTTTCTCACGTTTCGCGCTCCCCGCTCGCCTTCATTCATTTTTCTCTTTCATTTCGCCGCTCGACCTTTCCCGATTTCCCCCGTATTAGGAAATTTCTCCTTTTCTGTTTTATTTTTCTGTTTCGCCGCGTTTTATCGCACCGGCCAAAGCCCGCAATAGCACGCGCGTTACACGGCCTTTTCTCTCCCGCGAGGCGCGGGACAGAGTGTGTTACGTTAATTGGATGGCGCGAGGGTGTAAGGAAATTGCCGCGTCGCTTTCAAGCTAATAAAAAGGCGACTTTGACGAATTAATCTCTCAAGCCGTAAACGATTTCGAATGCCCCTCGGACACGCATTGTGCGCGTCGGCTCGCACGAAAATTAATGAGTTACAGCGATATCCCCCCGAGATAAACGCCGGCCCTTCAGCGGCCGTATCGCCGCGCGGAACAATAAAGTGTGCCGCATGCAAAGGCGCCGTATATATACGCGGCACGGGAGTTTCGATAAAGCGCGAGGGCAATTCGAAAAATAAAATAGACGCCGCGCGCCACAAAGGAGAAGCCGAGGAGCTCGCGCGAATCGTCCGTTTTCCCCGCATTCACAATGGATTCTCCTCGCGTTACACATCCGCATCACCGCTATCGCGTCTATCTTCGTCTCGAGTCGCCGCGGGGCGAGGCTGCGGGGGGAGGCGGGGGAGTGTATATATATCGACGGCGCGGCCCCCGGTGCCTCGGATCCACGCGCGGCCCGGCTTTCGCCCCCCTGAGGATTTTCCCTTTGTCGGCGAGTGCGCCGCGCGAAACGAGAAACGCCTTTATTCGCGCGCCGTAAATTTTCGCGTTCTTTACGTCGCGATAAAGCGCGCGGGAGGGACGGGGGGAGCCGTGGAAATGGGGCCACTGAGCCTACGAGTCTACAAGCGCGGGGCCGTTGTCGCGAAGGATTTTCCGCTGGGAGCCAAGCCACGACTTTTTGATGAATTGCCGACTTGTCAGTTTTTATAAGCTTGAGTAACAAACGACGATGATTGCAGGAGCGTGACGAAAAAATGAGTCCGGACTCGCGCACGCCCCGCAGGACCTTCCCGATGGAAAATTTATTGGATTCGTTGCCGAGAGTTGTTTGTTTTTTTTTATCCTATCCCGGCATACTTTTTGACGGTACGTGACTTTTTCTATATTCCAGCGTTTTTTTGGGGGAAGGGGGGTTGCGTTGTGGAGCGCGTGCAGAGCGGTAGTTTTTTTTTAACGTGTCCGCGCTAGAAGTTTGAAAAATTAATGGAATTATTGTAATGTTCCGGTGGGGATTCGGGGGATGGGCGAAAGTTATTTTCCATCATTGTGAATGAGCGCGCGTGTCAGTAGTGGACTCACTGATTAAGCAAGTTAAAACTAAGTTCATTTTCGAGAGCGAACTATCAATAAGGATTTAACGAACAAACTTAAGCCGGGACTAAGTTTACATTAAGTCTTTAAATCCCTTACTAAGTTTCTAATCGCCTCAAATGAATAACGAGAGCACAATTCAACGGTACAAAGACCCCGATGAGAACTAATCAAAAGGCAAGAATATTCATCTGCTATGTAAGGACCAACGGAGCATAATCAGACACTTTTAAAAAGATAGATCCGACAAAAATAAAATTCCAAAAATTAAGGAAAGAATATAAGAAAAGCATCTAAGATATTGAAATTTTAATTTATTTATCATTTAAAAAAAAAAAAACTTTATTTTAAATATTAAAAAATTAAATTATTCAAAATAACATTTTGTAATTCCTACTTAGTTTTTTGCCGGATTAAACACCCTAATGCCCTAATATAATAATTAATTAAAAATATTTTATAAAATAATTCTGACAATTCAGGACACTGCTTTAATAATAACTTATTCATAAAATTATTATTATTAACTGCATCCAACGTATAAATATCTAAAATAAGAAAAATTAAATTACTGCATTCAAATGATTTATTACTCATTATTTTATTTAATAATAATGATACATAGTTTACTTTAATTAAAAAGATGGAAATATAAATTCAAGCGTCCTGCGGTCGCTCCGTCACATCGTGAAAGAGGTGCATTACTTCTGTACCTTATACACGGTTACACTGACAGAATCTTGGAAATTGCACACCGTCCCAAGATTGTTTTTTCCATAATTTTTACGGGAAAATTCTCTCAGTGTACGAGAACCCCTTAAGCTCCACGGTAGTGCCACTCGAGCAAGGTACAGTAGCGGATCACGACTCAGCGCGGTGCAAGCCGTTCCCGCGCGCTGCAGCTCCGGTCCTCCGCGCGGCTTACGTAACGAACGCGTCGGGAGGAGAGCCGGACCGCGCGCGGCGAGTTATCCGCGCCGGCGGACGTATGCGGCGCATTAGGCTGGCCCCGCGGCCCTCCTCTTCCTCGCGCGGAATGGGGGCTCTCCCTCGGAGAGCTGCGACCGGCCGGATCGATGCGGCACGCGGGGGCAGAGGCGCGACTCGCTGTATTCCGGCCGCAAATCCAGCGAGGCGCACGGGAGCCTCGGCACGTTCCGCTCATTCATAACCATTATCGATTCGATCGGCCGCGGCGCGCGTTCATTTCGACCAGGCCGACTCTTTCGGCGCGGTGGCAGCCGCTCGTTTTTCGGTTTTTTCGTTTTATTATACCTCGGACGTTTGATTTTCGCCGGTGACTTTTGTCGCTGGAAAAATTGCGGATCGGTATTAATCCGAACTTTAACGCGGCTGCGTCGGTGTTTCGGTTCGATTATTCCTTCGGCCCGGGCGTAAAAGATTGCGGCGCTTCTATTATTCTTTCGCAGGTTTCCGCTTTTCTGCCGTTAATGAATATTGATCTGGCGAAACTGACGTTCGCGCCCGTCTTTTTCTCGCCGGGTCCATCTCTCCCCCTCCACTGATTAATAGCGCTTCCCCCGCGTTAAAGGGGAAATTCCTTTCGCGGTTGAAACGATGATATGTGGCTTTAATTATTGTGCGCCCGAGCGGTGGGCATTGTTGCAGGCGCGCAAGACGCGGGTATTTTGCAACGCGCCCGAACGTATGTCAATTGCGATATATTTACCACAATAATTTATCGGCCGAGCAATTTATCGTGTTTATTCCGCTGTACACTTTGTTTCCGGCGAAAAGGCGAGCCGGCGCGCGCGCGCGTCACTCGGCGGCGAGCTCGATATTCATTTGAAAACTATCGAAATTAGCAAACAACGGACTGCCGCGAAACGAGCCAATTTAAAGGCGAAATGAATTGAAAGCAAACGTCCAGCCGTTGTTCCCGATCCGACCTCTTGTCGCTCTTTTGGAATTTCCTTTTGAAATGCAATTTTCTGCTTTTTGTACTCTCGTCCGAAGATAAAATGTGAACTCTCGAAAAATTGTTACTTTTCGATTCTCGTAACATCTAGGTTGGAGTGTATACTTTTTTTTAAAAATAAAGACAGGAGAATAAGCCTTTGAAAAAAGTGGGCGAACAAGTGCGATAAATTGCCAGCGGCCGACTATCTAAATCCGACGATGGCGCCGTTGTGTAACATCTTTAACCGAAAGTTCGTACGTGCAGCGTTTTCGAGTTGGCGAGGGGGGAGAAGTGTCCCGCGTCCGTGCGCATCGCGTGAAATTGCGCCCGACTCGCGCGGGAATTTCGATCGACTTCACAGGCACACCGGCGGAGAGATAACGAGCACGCGCCCGTCCATTCCGTGCCCCGTCGAATCGCCGGCGATTCCTATCCGACCGTTATCTCGCTCTGCATTATTTCCCTCGGAACTTTCGCCGCGCTGATACCCCTTTTTTCTCTCGAGATCATCTTTCAAATAGGATAGCTTTTTTTGCACAAGATTTTAGCGATTTTCTTTTAGGGAAAATATATTTTTAAGGTCGAATCGCGGTCGAATAGCCCTTTATTTTTGAGTAAGTGAACTATATAATAAGTATAGTTAACGCTTATTGTCATATCGCAATTTCATACATTATCCTCGTACAAGTCATAAGAAATATAAAAATCAGTGTTTTAAAGTTTTTATATTTAAAAAAAAAATTAATTTCGTTTCGCGAGCAAGTATTTGCGCGGAATTTCCGATAGCCAATTCGCGATCGCACACAAAAAAGGAAGAAGCGAAAAAATTAAATTAATTACACATACGCGCTTAATTGCCGTTCCCGCAGAGCTCCGCGAGCATAATGGAAGCTATCAACAATCGCATTTAAATGGGGCACATTATTGGCAGCCCTCGGCTCCGTTTCACGTCGCATTAATTAATTTAACCGAGCCCGCGAGAAAGTGCAAAAAACGACAGATGGCACAAAAAAAATATCGACAAGTAAACTGCATACGTTTATCCGGCTCGCAAACTGACAGACGGAGTCCCCCGCGCGCGCCGATAAAGAATGCGTCGCGCTCGACATTGATATCCCGGGCGCGGCGCTCGCGAAAATTTGTCGCCCGGCACGTAGGCGCAATTTAAACGTCGCTCCCCCCCGCGGCGCACGTAAGGGGTTTAGCAGGCTCTCGCGGTTGTCGGCGGTTATAAAGAAAATCGCACTGTGGCCGAGGAGGAGAAGCCCCCGGCGCTCCATAACGCGTAACCCACTACCGGCGCCCCGGCAAACTGCCTTTACGTGTCGCATTGCTGAAATACGAGGCCGGCGTATATTTTCATAGTCGGGACGGCCGCGCGCGCGCGCGCGAGCGCCATTCGACGCCGAAGACACCGGTGATAAAGCGTCGCGTTATCGCGCTACCCTTATACGGGCCTATTCGAGCATTTTGGAAGGGTTTATTTTTTTTTTTTTTCTTTTTTCGCATCGTTATTATTTTATTTTTCAATTTTTGTAGCGGTGCCTTTTTTCTCTTTTAAACGATTTCGAGCGGACTCGCGCTCTCGACGATACAGGTGCCTTATCAGCTGTTTAGCGTAACTGCGAGAGCTTCGTGCTTCTTACACGAATGGATAGCATCGATTTGCCATTAGCCTGGAGATATTATAATTTTATGCGTACGTGACACCGAAACGCGTTTTTTTTCTCAACACAGTAATAATCGTTTCCATCTAAGTTGGCTTTTTTATACTTTTTCGCGGAGAGCTCGTGCAGTGTGATCCTTCAGAGTGCGTGTTTTATAAGGCTGCTATAAGTACAGACGTTGGCTTTATTGCCTGCCTCCACTTTTCATCAACCCATCTTTTTAAAAGAATGTTTTTTTTTTCTTTTTTTTAATTACTCAAACAACCGATGAAAAAACGTCGCGGGAATTTTACATTTCCCGCTCGAATTCAATTTAATTAAATCACCGCGACGCAGAAAAAGTGCACGCGGCGACGGCTGATCTCGGCGTAATAAAAATAGAGCGACTCGGCGACGTCCGCGTAAAAAGGGCCGTAATAAGCTCGAAGGCCGGGCGCGTATGGAAAATACCCTCGGAGAAAAGGCGTATGCGTAACAGGGTCGGCTCTCAAAAAAAAAAAAAAAAGAAAAAATACGCTCGCTCGGCGAGAACGCGATAACAAGCCCGCCTTATGGCCGATAATTTTGCGCGGCGCGATAATACCGTAATTTTTTTCCTTCGTCGCGCCTTCGTACCTCGTCGGGAAAAGATCCCGGACGCGCGAGATTTACGACCTTGGCGTATCATCGCCGGACGTCTCCGGTCGCCCGAGGAATAGTGGGCGCGGCTCCCGCGGGGCGGACGAATCGAATTTGAATCAAATTCGATCAAGGAGAAAGAGAGAGAGAGAGCGAGCGGGAGACGCGCGCGAGGGAGCCCGGACGGCCGCGGGGTATATAACCCGCTCCCCCGTCGGCCGCGCGCAATAAGGTTATTCCACTTCGATTGGCGCCGATTGGCCCTCCATTCATTTCGATATTAACCGGCGGACTCCCGAGCTTTCGCTTTCGTCCCGAGGCCGGATTACCCGACCAGGTGACGCGATAATTTCATTCTGGCCTCTCTTTCTTCTACGTCCTCTCTCTCCTCTTCTCTTTTTTGCCCCCTCTTTTTTGAAATAGGACGGTAGGATAAGGTCTTTATAATTCGCTGCTGGCGCGCGAGCGAGCGGGACAACGGATGGATTACGCTTTTCATTTGGCGAACTATCGATTTCTCGCGCGCTCACTCGAACGAATCGGCGGGCGACGAAATGGGTTTGCCGGCTCTCTATAGCCGGGTCCCGGCGAGTACGTAAATTATTTTTATTTCGGGACGAGTCGTGCGAGAGAGCGCGCCGCCGGGATTTTTTATTGTCGGACGAAAATTGACGCGACTACAGTGAAAATTCACGCGTCAAGCCTGTCTGCTTGCGAAATTACGATAGTATTGGAATTAACCTCCTGCTGGAGTTACAAAGAAAAATCCGGATACGTTTATTGATTTACAAAAGGGCACGTGAATGGGTTATTCAACTGCGGTTAAAATTATCAAATGAAATTTTAAATTACGAGATTTTCTCTCTCGATGAACGAATATCAAACCGAATTCATTCTCATTTGATATTCAGATGAATTTTAGCAAGTCTAATTAAAATTATCTGATTTTTCTTGCTTGAATTAAAATATGAAAGATATTTTATTTTTACATATATAATTTTATTTTCTTTAAATACCACACCCGAAGACTGGAAAGAGATAAAAAAAATATGTTCTAATTTATCGGCCCGTGCTGAAAATACGTGGAATAAAATGTTTTCAGCCAATCCCATTTCCCAGCCAACCGCTCGGTAAGAGCGTCTAAAAATTCCCACCTCGTCATCGCAAGTGCACAGCGATAAAAAGTCATGGCAAGAGCATCTCGAAAAATCGCCCGTCTCCGCTGAAGACCTCGGCGGAGCTCGCATAGCCCGCGGCTCGCCGTACGTATAAATAAAGCTCGATTCCGCGGAATTCCGGTAGCCCCCGCAATAAGCCGGAATCAAAATTCCGCGGCGTATTTACGGGGACCCGGCGCATTATGCATGCTTAACGCGCGCTGCGGCACGCCACCGTGCGGCAGGCATTTCCGGAATTAATTAAACTTATCGGGGGCCTCCGTGGACGCGGCATACACCCGCATCGTCGCCGCGGGGAAAGACACCCGAGAAAAATTTGTTCCAGCCATAGTCTCCTCGGGTGTCTATATATACATACTTGTAACGCGCGAATTCGAGCAGATGAGATGAAGCGTACGCCCGGGCGGCGGGACGGCGGAAGCCATTTTTCGATGGAAATTGGGATCTCGCAACTGTTGATTCGACGTTTTCCCTCCGCCGCAGGCGGCGACGAGCTGTCGCTTCACCGCGAAACTTTCGCCGCCGCGTGCGTTTGGTTTGCTCGTGCCCGGCGCCGCATTATTCATTTAGCCGGGCATTGAAATTTAATGAGACAGTTGTTTCGCGACGGCCGACTGTTTAACCGTAAACACGCGCGACCGGCCCAAAGCTCCAATTATTATTTCACCTAAATTACTGCGCGCCGCGCACTTCATCCGCCTTCATTATGCGCCGCGCGCTCCGGTAATCGTCGCGCGAAAATGCCGATTTGTCCCGTCGGGAAAATCGCTCGAAAAAATCCGGCAAATTGGCGGAGGGAGGGAGGAGAGAAGGAGAGAGGGCGGCGGGAGCGACGTCGCATTATGCGTCGGGGCGCTGACTTTGAGGGTGCTTGAACTCTCGGGACGTCCTTCGACGGCTGTGTGCCTTGCCCTTCTTTTTTTTTTTTGTTCCTGCCAGTTTTCGTCGTAGGAGACGCGCTATTTTCGGCGCGGCGCCCCGTGCGCGGGCATATAATGCGCCTCGGACGTGGATCCCCCTCGCCATTGTGCAAAACGAGCTTAAACCCTTAGCATAATTCCGAGCATTATACGGACAGTCGCGCGACTCGAATACGCGCCTTTCTTGCGACGGGCACAATGCGAGGACATAATGGTAGGCTCCTCGGCGCCTCGGCTTTACGAAGCCAGGCTCGTTTCACTTTACGGATTTCGGCTGGATTAAGTTTATTTTCGAAGTCCGATGTACGTTAACGCATTATTAATTATTTTCCACAATAAGTCCAGTTCTTGTCTTCTATAAATTAGACATTCCGTATCCCGGAATAGGTTTAATAAAGGCTTGCAATCACCTAAACTGTAAGGTGTGTGTCTTTAGAATGTATATTGTATATGTGCTTATATTGTTTCGAATGGATATTTATATGATTCATTGTTTTCAAAGTTTCTATTTAGTGCACTGGTGACAACATCATTTTAAGGCAGAAATAGACTACAAATTAATTATAACACAATTATTTACGAACATAGATAGGAAAGGTTAAATTAATTTCAAGATTCGTATTGAAATACCCCATCGATTTATTAATAAACAGAATGAATTCTTAAATCGTCTATTATATTATTATTGCCACGTAAATCTGAAATTGTGAAATTTCACTTAGTAAATTTGAATAGTGACATATTGCACATGAAAAGGCATTCGCATATTGAATAAGTGGATGATTTTTTACCTATAATGTCACTATTCACATTTTCATATTTAGAGGGTATAATTACTATTTAAATGACATGAAAATTTCTCAGTAAACGGAAAAATAATTGTTTAATTCATTTTACATACTTTAAGAAACATTTTTTAAGCCCCTCAAGTATTATGGAGGGTAGTCTGCGCTAACTGCATTAACGAGACGGAAGAACTTCCGTCAGTGCTTGAATGCCACTGAGGAAGAAGTCCGCTCGCGTCGTTGAATGCGAGAGGATGATAAATCGGGGGATCGACCGGGGTTCCGATTCTTTCGGCGTCTTCGTCGAAATTAATTATTCGTTGTTCCCCAGACGCGGACCGGGTGCTCTCGGTGAATCCGCAAATTCGCCTCCGCCTCTCCCCCCCTATGAATTATGCACCGTCGCTCCGCGGGCCGCGCGATAATAAACCACCCGTTTCGAATCAAATTTCGAGTTCGGGCGAACTGGGTCGGCGGGCGGCAGGCCTCGGCCGGGAGCTGCCTTCTCCCTCGCTCCCGTTTCGCCCTCGAGAAAAAGTGCAGATGAGATGCGAAGCGTCGCGGATTAAGGCAGTGAGAGTCATTTTGCGACGGTTCAGTCGCTATCAGTGAATCGTAAAGAATGTAGATTTTTTTTCGGAATTTGTAATGTGGAAATTGTAGGGAATTTCAAAGAAAATTAAAGAATACAAAAGTTAGGAATAAAGTGTACGATTTAAACACGAAAGATTATCGTTTTTTTAAATAACTATAGTTCATGATATCATCAAAAATGTACATATTTTTAAATCTTTCATTTATTTAATAATTTATCTAATTATACGACATTTCTTGTTACAGGTGAGTCATACAAGCAGTCCGACTAATTCCCTCTTGTCACGTAAGTTTAAATTTAATACATAATTTAAGACACCCCCGTGCTCTCGACGTAAATATTACACCCTCATGACTTAAGCCCCGCTAAAATCATTCACGCGTCGCCCACTAATTTGAAAAGGCCGAAGCAAAAATTTAACACAACCAACTTATCAACGTAGCCCGCCAGGATTAGCTACACATCGCTTCGGGATCTCGCGATGGATCGTCAGCACTCCGCGCGGGCCGCGAGCGACGCGTGCTCGCAGCGAAAGCTCGCCCGGCGGCTGGTTAATTAGAAACGTTAATCTTCCAAGTTAAATTGTCTGTTACTAAGGAATTGCGCGCGGCCGCCCGGCATTCGCGGATTATTTAAAGGCGGCCGAAGTTGCCCGTCTCGCGGCAGGCGCGGCCATCGGCGCGCTTATTGTGCGCAGCCGCGAAATTCCGCCGAGGAATAGAACCCGGGAGCCCGCCGGCTCGGAACTTCGACGAGGCATTAATTACCGCCTCGGCAACTCGCGCGCCCGGCTTCAGCCGCCGTCGATCGACTTGGATCTGGAAAGATTTCTTTCATTCGATAAAATTACCGACGACTGAATTGCAGCGAACGATTTTAGTACTCTTTTAAATGCGAAGTTTTTTTTGAGGTCGCGGTTTGAAATTCAATCAGCTTCTTTATATAGATTACAGTGATTTTGAGGAGCATTCAGAAAAGTGGATTTTTTTTCCTGCGTTTGAGTGATTTTTTTTTTGAAGATGCAGTGGTTTATTTTTGAGGTAGGGAAAATAATTTCGTCGTAAACGACTTGCTTTATAATTTAGCGCGTACATACCATTTTTAGTTGGAGATGCGTCAGAAACGTTTCTTTTTAGTTCCGCCACTTGATATTTTATTAGGACAAAAAGACGTCAGATGGTTTATTATTTTCGGGCATAGTAAGAAAATAATGAAAACAACTTATACGATCGGTTCAAATTCTTTTTTTTATTGTTAAATTATATTATTAAATAAAAGAATTAATTTACATTACAGTATGACTTTATAAATATGATCAGCTTAAGTTTTTTCAAAGAATGCAGGGTGCAGGATATCAGACTTAAGAATAAATAACGGAACGAAGCACACCATTAAAAATCAAACCAGAGAACGAAAAAGACGTTGTGGAATTTTTTATTCAAACGAAAGCTCGATGAAGCAAACATTCACAGATTTATGATTTTTTCATGACCTCAGCGTACCCAGATTGTAAATTGCATCGTTAACTAGATAACGCTTCAAAAGACCCGCTATTTAAATAGATAATACTGACATCTTTGTAATCAAACGGAGACTTAAAAAAAGCACCCAACTCAATCGAACTCTCCATAAATAGTAAACACCGCTCATTTATTAAAACTAAAACCGTAGCCATTAAAATTCCCTCACATAAATCTCTCCTGCCCGCATCCTCCGGCCGCGTTGTCTCTGCATAAAACATCGGCCGATACGAAAACAGAGCCGGGCGAAATGAAGAATCCCTTTTCCTCGGCGTTAAGCAGCGGCGGGTCGCGGAAAATCAATCGGAGCGTGGCATCCGCTTAAAAAGCGACGCGCGCGCGCGAGTCCGCCGAATATTTCATCCGCTTTTATTCTGGCTGCCTCGATGCCCGGGCTCCACTTTCACCCGGGCGTTTATTTCTACCCCCGGCCCCCCTCAATCTTTCATGCGCTAGTCGCACCTTTGATCTGAATATTTGACGTACAAATTTTTGTTCGGAAAGTGGAACTTCCACTGGGAGAGAGCGCCTTGGCTATCAGTCTCTCCCTCCCTGAATAATCCAGCGCGTTTAAAATAAGGAGCTCCCGGGGTACGCGGCGCGCGACGCTTTAATGGAATAAAAATAAAATCGTCGATTATTCGCGCGCAACGAGCGGGGCTGCTATCCGAGGCGATCATTAGAATGTTTTCGACTAGTTTAACTGGCTTTTCACGGACGCCCTTTTTGTCGCCGCTCGAGCGGGGAAGACCGCCAATCGTGGGAATTTCGGCGGAAACATTTGTGTGGGAGGGACTCGCTAAAAAAAACCGACGGAAATTTTGCGAAAAACTTTTTTTTTTGCGGAGAAAAAAGTGGCTGCCGTCGTTGAAAAAAGAGGGAGGCTGGCGGTGGAACGAGAGCTGGAAAAATGTGGGTAACTTAGCCGAGGATATTTAATTAGGGGACTCTCTCGCGTCGTGAGTATCACGCGTAAATTAACTTTAATTGGATAAACTGAAAAATAATTCTCATTAATCCGACCGGCCCCCTTTCCCTTTCTAACCTCGGCGTCGTTAAATTCGTCCCAATGAACTTTGAAAAAGAAGCGGACATTCAGGTCGCGTTAACGAATCCGCGCGAAACCCGAAATTAAACGAAGAACGCGCGCTTTCAAAGGGAGCCGGAGGGTAAAAAAGGGTGAAGGAAAATTCGCGAAAAATTCCAAACTAGCGCGACGCGTGTACGTGACCGGCAGCCGCCTATTAAAATTTGCACTCGGAGCCCGGCACGCGCCTTCGACCGCGTCCGAAAATATTAATGACGATCGATCTAAAAATATTAATGACCGCGATTTCGAAAAAAAGGAAGAAAAAAAAACTTCGTAGACCTAAAGAAATGCATCTATTTTTCGTTGAATTTGCGCGAGTTGCGCAAGTTTTAAAGAGCTGGAATTTCCTGCGGCCCTCGCGTTTCTTAGTATTTGATTTGCATCAAAGGCCACTGCAGTTAAATAATGAACTAAGCGGGCGGATGCAGGGGTGTTTATTACCCCGACACCTCGCGAAAAACTTTTCCTTATAAATTTGACTGCGAACTTCCATTCGCCTCGGCTCTGTCTTCGCGGCCAATTAAAACTTTCGATCCGCCGAGCTCGCGCGGGAAGAAACGGCGCGCCGCGCCGCCTCCCGCGGGATATACAAGGCGCGTGCAGCCCTTCTTTAAAAAATAGAGAAAGAAAAAACTCGCGTGTAAAAGTGCAGAGGAGGAAGAAGGACTCCCTCCCCCGGCTTATCGATTGGATTTCTCGTGCTCCTGGATTCGAGCGCGCGCGCCGTGCTGGGCTAATAAAAATTCCAACGGGGCGCACCCCGGACCTTGTAATTCAAGCGACGCGCCGGCTAGACACCCGATCGGCTGCCGGGGAGATGATTCATTCCGCCGTGGGAATTGTCCGTCGGATGTGCCGCGCGCGAGAAACCCGCGGATCAAGCGCATTATCGCACCTCTAAGTAGTCTTCCATTTTTTTGCAGCTGGGTCCGGGTGATCGAATATTAATCCCGGATGATAATTTGGGATCATGGAAAGGAGATTATGGGACGGCGATAAATCAATTTTTTCGTTACTTCATGGATTATTTATTTTTCTTTGATATATCCAGTAACGTGCACTCGGTCTGTAATCGGATGATGGTGAATAATTCGCAGACGGTAAAATGCATATCGTATATTTGCGTGAATAAATGAATACTAAATTGAGAGAGTAGCTTTTTCGCATTGACACATATTTCACGTGAATTTCACTTTTGTTTATTGCACGGTGTTTTGTATCACATTTCGCATACGATTATCGTGCGCGATAAGGATTAAAATGTTACTGTTAATTTATCGACAAAAAATGAAACTAGAAGTAAAAATAAGTTTAAAAAAAATATTAGCTTACTTTGTGACAATCTCTCGAATTCCATTTCTTTTGATCATCGGAAAGTGAAAAATGTTATGTCTTCTACGCTCCAGCAAAACGTCAATAGTTCCTCCGTTATTAAATTCGACGAACCCCAAGAACAAACGTGCGCGTCCCGTCGTTGTTTTCCCATCCAATCGCGAAAAAAAAACACACTCGCGGCACGCGAAATTGAATGAAGCATCAAAGAGACTACCTCCGGGGTGAAAAAGTGCTCGGAAAAAAATGCAGCCCGCGCGGCCGCGAACGAAGGGTGCCAGTCGGCCGCGGCAGCGAAGCTCCCGTTAATCGACTCCTCCTCTCGGCCACGTAAACAAAAAAAATTGGACGCATCCACGTGCGACGGTTTTCCTCCTTTATTTTTTCGCCGCGGTCACCGACTCCCTTTTCTCCCCCACCGACAGCGGCCGATGGGCGATAATTAAAGACGCGGCCGTGCGGGGCAGGCCGGCGCGGGGGCTATTAAGGAGGTCGAGGAGAGAAAGAGAGCCCCGGCCTCACCGCCGGGACTTATCGCGGTCACTTGCGGATTTCACGTTTTGTTGAGTCCGCCGCTTTCCCGGCGCTTTCCGGTCGGGGATTAGCCGGAACTTTTCGGGGATTTAGTTCGAGCGATTCTGCCGTTTCGACTTTGTTAATGTCGGACGGTTAGCAGCGGGGCTTTTTCTTCCCCGGAGCGAGCTGGAAATTCCGTCTGAAATGCGCGCGCGCGCCGGTAAGCCCCGCAATCGTATCTTCGTATTTTCAAGCGCGGCGCCTGTACTTTTGTCGCGGCGGAACGAAAAAAAAGTGAGAGGAGGGAATTCGTTTGAAACAAACTAAATAAAATAGGATTTCAAACTTCCCAGCTTAAACGCGACGGTTACCACCGGCAGATCGGCGGAGCTTTCCGCGTGTCCGCTCGGCGAGGAAAACGACGTGCTTCGCGAAGTCAACATTAACGGCCGTAGTTAAAATCCATGATTAATTGCGACGTCGCGCGCCTCCGACCGCGTTGTAAATCATCCCGGCAGCCGAAAAGTATTGTTGCCCGGCAATTATATCGTTACGAGTAGAATAAGACCGAGCTCGGTCAGACGTTGAATTTCAGCGCATCTCGTAAATCACGTGCACCTGCAGCGTAAAAAAACAAAGGCCCGAGACGAAATTTATGATTCCCGATAATTTCGCGCGGCGCGAGCACACCTACGGCTTTGTCGCTCGCGGCGTCGATAAGTTTTTCCGTTCCGCGGGATGATCGCCGGGCTATATTTACGCGGCGGCGCGTCGGGAGATACTCTCCACTCGATCATTTTTCTTCCCGTCGATACCGACGCCTCGCCGTCCCGCTCGCTTTAAATTCTCGCCTCGCCGAGACGGCTTATCGCCTCTGAAGAGGTACGCCGACGCGCCCGTCTGCCTCTCGCTCCATCGAGCTCTTCTTTCTCTCTTTTTTTCCTTAGCACTCTAGTGATGAATGTCTGTTTTCGCGGAATAATAAAAGCCCGCCATACTGCGTGATTCGTTCTTTTTTTTCAAGCTGCAATGACGGCCCATCCGCTATTCATGTGAATTTTCTAGTTGATTATACGTGGGAACACTTTAGAGTTCGTCTCTCGCGTCTTTACCGGAAATAACTTTATTGACTTTTCATGAGGAGTGACATTTGATTGAGGCTGTACTGGTGGCTAATCATTTATTTCTTATGGGGTAGACCGGGGCAAATGAAACATTTGGGAAACATGAGATAGATGGGAAAAGAATAAAATATCAAAACACTGAAAGATAAATATGAGGCAGATCAGGTTTTCAGCGTTTCAGTTGAGATTCTACAAAAAAACGTCTAAAATTGAACGAAAATTTAAAATAAAAAATCTCGAGTTGCGAAAGTGTGAAACGTAAAAAAAGAGTATTTGTTTTTTTATACAAGTTTTGTATCGCTGATAGGCAATAAAATGTTGCTAATCAATTCCAAGTTCGATTGGATAACTTTTTAAGCTTTAGCTATACGGTATTTGTGTCTCACGGAAACCATTCCGTTTTATGGCGCTCTAAATTTCCCGCGCCGAGCCGGTATAGCTACTCGAGCATTTAGGATAAACTTTTGAATTCGAGTGTAGATAAACTTTATACATCGTCCACATTATACGCCGAAATGAAAACGAACGGTATCCCCAACTGTAAAATTGACAATCCCAGCCCATTTCATAACTTATTCCGCGAGTGTTGCATAAATAGCGCGTTGAAACTTCTCGTCGCAACAACAATCGTAACGATTCGTCGCGCAAAACTTTGCCTTTTCAGTGTCGAAGGGCTATATTTAAAAAAAAAATGCGTTTAGATTTCTCACTTCCCTCCTCTCGGAATATAATCTTGCGTAAACAGCTCGAGCGAGGCGAGCGGCAACCTTGAACTAATAACCCACTGCCGCGACGAGGCACACGCTCGGGCGAAAATATAGCTTCATTTAATTACAAACTTTAAATTCCCCGCGCCAAAGTCAAACGACCTCCCCTAAGAAAACACACAACGAGCGACCGGGGGTGCAGCGTCGACGCGAATAAAAAAGAAAAGCGCTCGCGCGAGAAAGGGGGGTCGAGTTAACGGTGCATAAGCACCGGTGACAGTCTTACAACTCGCCCCCCTTGTTCTCCTCTCCTCGGCTGGAAATTAAAGTAACGCAAACTCAAAAGATATCTCTCTTATCGCGCTTGAATTTCAACACTCCTTTTAACACTCCCGCGCGCACAATACGCCCGCGGCAGCTAAGTGCGCTTTTTAATCTTCCAGTCGAGCGGGTAATTTTAATCAGCGTATCTCCCGCTCCGACCCGACGAGCGCCGTATTTTATCAAACCTTATGAATACAAAGTTACCGCGGCCCCGGCCGCTCAAAATAAACTTTCGCAATTTCAATAATTCTAATTTCGCGCGAAACAGAGGGCGAGCGGTGTGACTAATGGATCGCCGCCGCGCCGTGGAAGCGGCTCATTAGGGGGCGTACGTACAGAGTCGACGGCCGGACTAAAAACCATTCGGCCAGCGCCGCCGAAATTCAGCCTAATTGAAGGGCTCGCTGTTTATGCATCGGCCTAATGCGCCGCGACAGTCTCTCGCGAATTTGCGGCCGATCGGGAGCCTCGGTCCTCGTGCATTTTTCACCGGCGCACCTGCGCGCTCGGGTATACGTACTCTCTTTAAAGCGCGTCGGATTCGCACTCTCTTGGCCCGATCGAGCGGTATCAGCTTTTTTCCGGCGCGCGCGCTTAAGCTCTGCAATATTTATGCAGGCAAAGTGGGAGAGAGACTTTTTTCTACCCCTCGAGCGACTTTTTCTTTTTTTTTTTTAAGTTTTTCTCTCTGCCGGATATATCGATTCGTAAATAGCCGCGTTGCGTATTCCGACCTCTTTTGCGCGGGGAGGGAAGTTATTGGGAGAATGCGTGCCGCGCTCGAATATTTATGCCGTAATGCTCTGTTTGCGCGATCTTCCGATGCGCAGGTATGAATACATTTTCCTGTTTTACCTTTTTTCGGGATTCCTGTGATGGATTTTACGCTGCGCGTTGATAATATTTGAAGAGTTTTAAGTACGCCGGTAGGAGAGTATGATGTAAAACGACTATATGTTCGGTTATTATTAGCGACGTTTACTCAGTCAGGGCTTGGCGGAGTTTAATAATTCGAAAGTCGTTAAGCCTTTTAAGGCAAATGGAAGAAAGATACTTATGTACAAGTATATATATTAGCCTACTCTTGGTAAAATTTTCTCTTCTTTGATCTAAGAATAAAGCGACCTTGTAACCCAAAAATTCTTTGTCTTCAAAAATATTGAAATGTTCGAATAAAGGGATACATCGGTTCTTTAAAAGTACTTAGAAATCACGTTCTTATTATAGACACGATAAAACACACTTAACTGAAGAAAATATTTAAACAAAGCCCCCGTAGAGTCGAGTGGAACTCAATTTTTCTTCCCCAAAAATACTTAATCGCCTCGCGAGCGTTTATTTTTCCCGTAACGCGAAAACGCGGGTTAATCTAACAAACCCAATGATACCGCCCGCCACGCCCAGGGTGAAAAGCGGCATAAGCCCGGCGCGCTCGCTTGCTCGAATGTGTTTATTACACGGCTCCTTGCGCGAGCATCGCGAGCACCCACACCGCGCGTCCGTATAAATGAGCGCTCGACGTCTAAATAAACTCGTAAACGAATGTACGGCGCTGGCGGTGCGCCGGCTACGCCTGTAAGCGCCGCGCGAACGACGTGCTTACACGTCGCTGAGCGTGTGCGCCCCGCTGTTTGGTTGTTCAAGCCCGTAAGAATTTTATTGAGCGCGCCCGGGCGAAAAAAGGGAGGGGGACGAGCACGAAATACAAAATATTCGCGTTAAAAATGTATGAACGCGAGGGGAGGGGGATAAAGCCTCCACCCTTTAACGCCGCGGCTCTTGTTATCTTAGCTGCTCCCGCGATCGCGTGTACACGTGCGCACCCCGCTAAATTGCCACTTAGCTCTAACCAAATCACATTACGGTGTTTCGCACGGGGCAGGGTAAATATTAAATGCGCGCGGTGGAGTCGATCTCGCGGGCTTTCGTACAGTAGCGGGGAAAAAGTGCGATCATCCGAAATGCTGTTTTGTTATGGCATGTAAATTTAAATTGCGAAGAATAAATCATTGCAATTTGAATAACAAAAAGGATTTCTTTTGAATTATTTTAAAGGCGTTTGTAATGCTATGTAAATCTGCAAAAAAATATTTTTATTTATTTTTTTATTTATTCGATATTAAACTGGCACAAGCCTTACATTTCAATTTTATAATTGTACTTCCAATATTTCTGAAAAGGGAAATTCAATATTTAAAATGTAAATACATATTTTATTCGAAATTGATATATTTCCATTTATTTGTTGTATAAATAAAGTAAATAGGTATTATTTACAAATAAAATGAAGTAATTGCAACGCAGTTCTGAAAACTAATAATTGTGGGAAAACAAATTGCTCTTACGAGTTAATAATACTCAACGATCATCATTATTTATTTACTGATTTACATTTAAATGCCGCCAACCAATAATTAATAAGTTTATTAATATTAGTTCAATGAACAATATCACAAGGAAAAGCTACTTGAAGGTGAAATTAGAATAATAAATTATTTTAATATAAATTTTAATTTACGAATTTTGCACCTGTTTTTTACTCTTAAACAAATTTGAAAAAATGAAATTTTTATTAAGGAAAGTATACAGAAGAAAATGCATCTAAAAGTTATGAACATTTATATTTTTAACATGACTGTCTTAAGTATTTTTTTTACAACTGCTCACATGTAAATCATTTATTAATAAAATTAAAAATTGAAAACAATTAATATCAACGGCAAATTATTATTCATAATTTAATTAGAAAATTACCTACGAGCAACCTGCAAATTACACATCCCTCGGCAAATCATAAACAGCAATATTTCCGTAGCACGGGTAATTATCCAGCTTTAAAACACGCGTATACACGCGCCGCTATCTGCTGCTTTTTTCCCCCCAGGAAGTTTAACAGGCAGCACTCCACATAAGAAAACTCGCGTATCCGGAGTTAATGAAAGCCCGCCGCGCCGTAGCCGCGCAGCAAATTCAACTACATTAGAAAGTCATTCCGCGGTAGCGAGGCACGTAGGGGCGTAGAGCGCGCGCTCGCTCTCCCCGGATAATTAAATATGAGATCGATACTTCGTGCCCGCGCCCTCCCTCCCGTTAACCCCTCGAACGGCGTATACGCACCTCGTCGGTGTACGTACGTGCTCATCTCGACGTGCTCGCTCCTCCGAGGCGCTTCGTCGGACCTTCGGTATCGGCCGATTACGCTTAGTCAAACCAATCTCCATTGTTTTCTTTTTTTTTTTTATATTTTTTTGCTGGCCAGGATTTACGCGACTGACCAAGTCTGCGGTGGGCGTAGCCCTTTTTTCCTCTCTCATAAGCGAGCGGCGGTTGAAGGTAAGCCGCGATGATGTACGAGGGAGTTGTTTTTTACTCCGTCGCGCGGCGACTAAGTAGAAAGGGTCGCGCTTGCGTCAGACGCGCCCAAGAGTGGATGACACTCACGCTCATTACGTCGTCAGGTGAACGCGCGACGTGAGCTCGAAACGCTTTTGATTGAAGACTATTTTTGTTGCGTTTCCTTTTTTTTTTCTTTCCTTAGAATTAATTAATCTTATTTTTCTATTAATTATAGTTCTTTAATTTTCTTCTTTTAATACGTTTTTAATTACCAGTCTTATATTGCAATAGTTTCGAAACAATACAGTTTACTGTTTACGATAGTTTATCAACCTCGAATGAGGTATTTCGAGCAGCAATGATCGAGCTTCACTTGCAGCGCCCGCAATCGCACAATTGCTTTGCACGCCTCCTCCTTGATACCAACGTGTATTAGAGTCTTCGGTGGGTAGAAATGATTTTACGCTTCCCATTTCTAGACAATTTCCCAGCATCCAGCTTGCAATCTCCGCGAGAACCACTTTAATAAACAATTGAACCGTGATAACTCCCGGCAACCCTCTAATTGCGTTAACAAGAAATCCACCGTCGCGTGTGTATATATAACTCCGGCTCGATAGGAAGCATTTCGACGGCGCGCCGACAAAACCAGCCGGCCGTTACGCTCCCTTAATTGCGTCGGATCTTTACGAGTACGCCCTCGAAATACCCAGGCTTGTAGCGACCCTCCCCCCGGTCGTCCGCCCGCGGCGGGGTATTAGCATGCGTGGGCGGTGCGTCGCGGAAGTCCAAAAAGAAAAGTGCGCGACAAGCGGCTCGGTGACGTAACGCGCGTAGCGTCGATTTTCCACTACGAGGTTTGCGCCCCCGCGGGAGGATACTTACGCGAGCGGACGGTTGTACCGGAACCTCGTATTTCCGGCATCAGCCGGACGCTCGAACGGAAAACAAGATTGTACCTGCGGCTTTGATTTTCTTCTTTTTAGGAGACGCGCGTGGGTGGGATTGAAAAAATCGAGCAGATATTCTCCTTTAACTTCATTTAAAAGTAACTAATTCGAAATTTTTTAATTAACTCATTTTATTTACGCGCAGTGGATTTGATAAAAAAACGGATGGAATTGGTTTCGTTAATTAAAAATAAATATTTATGAATACTTCACCCGGCAGTCGCGAGCAATGTATCAAAATGGGTGTACACATTTAATGAAATTTTTTGCAGTCGTTCGCTAAAAAACTCACTCGCTCGCTATGCGCAGGATAATTTTCAATTCGCGACGTCCCATTTCTCTACATGAACAAACAAGCCGCTCGCGGAACGTCGGGATTAGCGAGAGCGCGGCGATCCCTTTGATTTATACAGAATCGCAAATCACCGAGCTATTTGCTCTCCTCCTTTTACGCCCATCGATAAGTCGCGCAGACGCTCCGCGGGATAAGGGCGCAAACTCCCGTTTGCCCTCCTCGCCCTAAAGGCGCGCGTTTTGATTAGCTCTGTTTGCATTTGGCGGATCCGCAGGGATCGCTTCGAGGGGGCAGAAAAAAACGTGGGGAAGGAGTGAAGGCCGACGTTGAAACGCGCGGCGGCTAATCGGGGGTGGCGGCGCGCGGCGAACGAAAAATACGGTGTTTCGGGCTGCGAGAGCTTTTATAAAAACGCGCGCGCGAAAATATTTGCTCGACGGCGGAGTTCGATTCTCACCGTCTAGATTCCCGACGCGTGGTGTCCGGTAATAATCGAAAAACGTCCGATGTTGTTTTGGGGGATATCTTTTTGTTTGCTGCACCGTTCGCTCGGTTTGTATGATATTTTAAAAAGTGCTAATTGGTAGGCGAATTTTTTATTCTTGCTTTGTCAATCTGTGTCTGATAAAGCTTTTATTGTTAATTAACGAAATTTGACGTCGCTCGACTTAAAAAAAAATATTACGTATGATGGACGTAAATAGAGTTTTACGAATTAAAAAAATTGTAAAGGGCGGTTTTCAATTTCAAAGTTGAACGACCCCAATTAGCAAATGGAATCTGGTGGTTACGGTTATACAGCATATCGGGTTGGCACGCTAATGGTTCGTAGTTAATAGCATGCAATGTTGAGTCAAAATGAATAATTTCATAAACGTAGACTACAACGGCCTATTAATCTTACACTCATCTCAAAAAAATTCGTAAATTGTCTCTACTTTTAGAACTTTTTTTACGATACGCTTGTGTATTGCGATCACGTAGTGCACGTTTATCTCTTATTTATTAATACGGCAGTTTTTATTCAACCGAGGAAAAATGAACAAACTATTTAAAGTTTCTTTAACAGTTCTTTTTTTATTAATTTTATATAACTAAAAAAATCAGCATTATTTTATATGGTTAGCATATAACTTACAAGCCATCCATGAGGTTTTCAAGATAAACAAACAGCTGAAAAGAAGCTTTTCCTTGTATTTATTTATACTTTTTTTCAATTTCTTAAAGACATTTTTCTAACTAGTTCAGAACAGCCGAAAGTCACGTAACTCTTTCTTTTTCAGATGAAAGTTCGAACGTCCATAAAGGGAGCATCTCGCGGGACAAGGCGAAAATCAATATTGTCTGGTCTGACGTGGGCTTTCCTCGGAGCGGCCAAAAATTGAGGTACAGTGACCCATTGCCATAAAATATTCTAAAAATACTCAGCTCCACGGCGAAGTACGTATACGTGCTTGGCGGGATGGGAGGGGAACAAACATATGACAGGGCTTTAGAAGCATAGAACGTGAATGGAAATCTTGTTCGCAGACCTGCTTAAAGATTTCGCTTTATCCCATCACGCAACTTCGAATGTCTCTTTCATTTTTTGTCCGCATACTTCTTCCATCTTTTTTTTTATAGGTCAAGTCGATATATCTTCAGTGAATTGAATTATTCTTGTAAGAATTTTTTTTAACACATGTACGCATACCAATAAATACGAAAATATGAAATTCATCCATAGGCATTTATTTTAATTGAAAACTCGTTTACTTATCTATGACTTATCTATTACAACGTTAAATAAGTACATATTCATTCATTTGTACGAATTTCACTTACTCATATTATAGATAGTAATATTTAGAGAGTAAGCTGCATCTTTTTCTTTCAAACTATAAAATAAAATAGAAAGTATTCCCGTTTTCAACTTGATTAAATAAAAAAACAAAGAGATTCTCTTTTACTAAAATAAAATCAGAAAAATACAGTTCAACAATACAATAAGAAATAAAATATTTGAAACAAAGTAAATAGTACCATTGTAGCACACAATCTCCATAACGCCACGACCCCCCACAAAAAGGCTGTTTGAGCAAAATAAACTTTTAAAGAGCGAATGAAAAACAAACACGCGGCCGCTGAACAGGCGCTATTTATTTTACGCCGGCATTAAGAAGCGTCGTAATCGGCCGCGGGCCCCGCAACCCCAGCCGAGAGGAAGATATAAGACGAGTGGTCGAAGTAGCAAACTCGCGGAGTTGGCAAGTCGAACGCGGTCAAGAAGATCCGGGCCGGGCAAAAAGTCCGGGGCAAGCCCCGAGGGCCCCGGATGCGCGAGCGTATCAATTAGAGCCGCGAGTTCGGTAATAAAGCCGGCGCGCGATGCTTTGGCCCCCGTCCTCTCGGATTACGCGCCGGCGGAAGAGAATCGGAGAGGCGGTAGCGCACTCCAATTTAATGATTACCGAGGGACGGGGCAGGGGGGGACAGTCACTCGCCTCGAGTGGAGAGTTAATTAAAACGCCGTTAAGACACGTGAAATTGTCATTTGAAATGTAAATAAGGGGGCGCGGCCTCGGACGCGGTGTGCGCGTGTAGCGCGCGGGTAAAACCGCGAGGATAGCACGGACCGGCAGCGAGGTCCCTTCGTCTTTCTCCGCATGCAGATGACCATTAGCATGAAGTAGCCCGCGGCCCGAGTTTATGCACCGTCGGCTCCGACAATTATCCCGATTGTCCGGGGGCCGCGATTGTGGGCCGCTCGAATCGATAGCTTCGCTTCACGCTTTACTGTGCCTTTTGATGAACAGACGCACGATGACGTATTTCTTTAAAATCACTTTTGCAGATATCGTATAAATATAGGTTTATGTGAAAAAATATGAGTATTTTTTTAAATAATATGATTAAGTAATCCTATTTCAACGTTCAAAGTAAGAAAATACATTAAATTTAAAGAACTGAAAATCAATGTCTTTCTGTATTAGTCTGTTTCTACTTTCGTAAGCCAAACACCGGTCATAATTTTGTTTTAGTCAAATTATAGAGTAATGGTTTATTTTTACAAATGATTCAATAATACCATTCATTATTCACTTTAACTAAAACAAAAGTTTTCAATTAAATAAATAACGCAAACATGAAATGTTGTGCTGTACAAGAAGGTAGTACCTGTGTTTCTCTGCAGTACGTAATCGATTAACACGAAACGGTATTTTACAACAAGCTTGAAATTACTTTATTATTTACATTTCCCTGTAATGGCCTAATTCCGCGCTTTTCATTCGCAAAATATCGAAATTGTTTTCTGCTAAAATTAATCCAACAATAATTCATTTGGCAAGGCTTCCAATTAATACAGCGGCTTTTATAAATAATATAAACGCTTATTACGATTTAAATATTAATTCCTACCCACATACGCTTAATGTGTTATTTTGCAAACACACACAAGCCTCCTTAAACCAAACAAATGCAAAACACGACAAACTCATGATTCAATTCAACAAACGCATAAGATATTTATACTTGTTAAATCACAATTTCCTCGCCCGGAGGTCGTTTCGAAAATTCGGGTACCGCCGATCGCTATTAAATTTCCTCGCCTCGTCCGCGAAACAACCCGGAAATTTAATTTTATAACACTTTTCAAACACGCCGTTTAACCGGCGCCGGCGGCCCACGCTGCATTTCACGAGCGCCGTAAATCGTCCCCATCCATCCACCGGCGGCGATCAATCACCGCATCGACGAAATTAAAAACTCCTGCAAACACATAATCGCTCTTGATCAAGCTGACGCGCTATAACCTGCCGCGGCGGCGCTGAATCAAGTCCCCGGCGCGCGCGGAGGCGCGGGGGAGGAGAGAAAAGAGAAAAGCTGCCGGAGGAAGAGAAAAAGGCGCGGCGCGATTTATAAAGCGCGCCGGCGAAAATTCAGTCCCCCCCTCGACCCCGGGAATTTCGTCGCGACGGCTGGCGCGATGCGCGGGCGACACGTGCACGCGCGCCAGCCTCTCCACGTGCGCGCGAGGAAAAGACGCGCCTGACCCGATTTCGGGGGAGGACGGACGCGCGGCTGGCTGCGTATAAATAGGAGGCGGCACGCCAGACGGAGATGAGCGGGCGCGGGGGCGACCATTGATTTTCCCTTTGCGACGCCGAGGCCGGGCGCTTGTACAGCCGGGGAGATCCTTTGCGGCGGAGCGAAGGTGGTTTGCGCGATTTCGACGCTGGATTTCGCGTCTTTGACGCGGTGCTCTTGGTGATTTTAATTTATTACGGTGTGAATTTTTATTGTTGTTAATTCCTGAGAAGAGAAGAAACGATGAAAAAGTGTAGTTTTTAAATACTGTACTGTATAAAAAGTGTTTTTAAGTTTAATACTTGGTAGAAGGGTTGATGTTTGAATATTTGGAATTTTGATTAGAGCAGAGGTGAAAATGCATAAAGAGAACCGTTACTTATGTACTTTGGGATGCAATAACTGAAGGTTTGAAACGTGAACAATAATAAAGTTATAGTGAATAGATTCAAACTTAAGTCATAGCGGAGCAAAACGTAGTTCCATTAAAAGTTTCCAAAATATTTAAGTAGCTCTGGAATTAAAAGAGATAATGGCACTCTTAAACTTTCCCCCAATCAATATTATAATGAACTATTAAATGCGATAACTGAACTTGTGCCCCGAAAAAGCCCGGGGAAAAAGATCACAATAAGCCCTCCATCACCTCCGTGCCATTGAAAAGTTTTCCCCTTAAAAATAATTCTCGAATTCCGATTGTGCGGCTAAAGAGCGGCCGCGCTCCGACCGCCGCGCGAGGTGCCGCAAAAAGCTGGAAAGTCGCGGTCGACGCGCGCCCTTCGCCGCGGCGAATTTTTCCCTCGCAATAAAGGAAATTAGCCCGTCGCGCGCACCGCGGGAACTTTTCTTCCGGACGCTCCTTCCGCGCGGGGTTTCATCCCCGGGCGGAGATTGTAATTTCGGCGAAACTAGTTTCGCTTCGGGGGCCGCGGTGCGCAACTGCGCCGGCATTTTTCGGTAATTGGAGCGATCGCCGCGAGGCGCCCGCGGTGCGTCGAGTTAACGGGCGTTTACCACGCCGGATGCTTCGCTACGCCGTGTTAGGAATATTAAATTACCATTGTTAATGCCGAGCTGTTTGCGATTATGAACTTGCACGGTGGGTACTTAATTTTTGCTAACTGGAACGAACGTCTTTTTAATTTGCTTTCGAGAGGAGCATGTTATTTAGAAAATTTAAATTTTATTGCACATTTGTTGATCCAGCGAATTTGATGTCGAAAATTACGCAAAAATCTATGAAAACTGTAACTAACAAGTATTCTATGATACGTTATATCTGCAAATCTTTTATTTATTTATTTTTATTAAATGAACTAATCAGTTTACTTAAAGAAGCTGAAATAGAAATTTTTATTTTACATTATAATTTATTAAAATTCTTGATGAGAGAGAATTATAATATAGGAAAATATTATTTTTCAAAAAACTTACTAAACGAGACAACGTCGTAGAGAATCATTATACGCATCATAACATTTTAATAAGGAACGCAGAATTTTTGCATGGAGTTTACGTAAAGTTATAAGCTGCCATCACTCTTCAAGAACCACGGGAGTCGGTAAAAAGAATGTTCAAGTAGCCTGGGGGTTCCGTTTTTTCTTCCTCCCAAGGTTAGGTTTCATAAAAAAGTAAAGTTTATTTACGAGCATCCTATGCTTAAAGTGTAATTTATACAGAGGAGGCAGCTCTCGGCGAGCTCCTTGGGCCTGAGTATATTGTATTATATTATCTGCATACCTCCTACGAGTCCCGTTACCGCCTTAATACACAATAATCGTACATCACATCCCGCACGAAAAGCAAATTAGCGCTCGAGCCCAATTTTAATCATTTTAGGCACAATTCCTTTTCTCAAATTCATTTGTCTCCCTATTCGTCGACGAGGCCACTTTTAAAATTTGAAGACGCAATTCGCGCTCGCCCAGGAGGAGTAAAAAGTAAAGCAGAGTGTTTTATTAAATTCCCGGACGAAACGTAAGAAGCACGAAATTCGTATAATAAACAGACTCCCCCGGCATCCGAAGTCGCGCGTCCTCGACCGCGCGACGTGGGCGAATCCGCCCGGCTGCGGGGTATATAACTCACGGCGCGAAATTGAAAAGCCCGGGCTCGGCGAGCAGCGAAATTAAAGGCTCCTCCACCGGCGAGTCGCGAGTTCTATACGGAATTATTGTTCCTCGGCGGGCCGCGATGAAAATCCCTACGTCGCGGCCCACCCCCGTCGGGAACAATAATATCGCGTAGGCGGCGCTGCGAGTGTATCGCTTATCGTTTCTCCCGTCGTTTGCATAATGCGCGCGCGCGCGCCGCCGCCGGGCTAATCCTCGAGGATCCAGTCGGATTGTCCGCGCCTCGATCTTGGCCCCGGCGCAATCGCGGCACGTAAGGGGCCGGGACTATAGATTTCGCTCGGGTGAACGGGGCCGCGAAGCCGTTAGCCGTGCGCCCCACCCCGACTTTCTTCGAGCTAACAATCTTTAATGCACTCCGGGATATTCGATAGTTCGAGAAGTGTCGGAACTCCATTCGACGCCGGCGTTGCTAAGCCCGGATTTCGGATTTGTAGGTCGCGAGTGGATGATCGGAGTAACGCATGTTTGATGGATCTTTTTATATTTATATCTCTTTAATATTGGAAAAATGTACTTTTTACTTTGGTATTTTTGCGAGAGCTTGAATATTCAGTGATTTAGTAACTGCAGAATAAGTAGAGCGAGCGACGATTGACTGAAATGATGATTTCTGCCATTATTAAGTTTTTTAACGAACACAAAACATTTTTCAATCTTATCGAGTTTGTGAAATAAAAATCATGTGTCTAACTGCACACTGCATCGACTTAATACATATAAAAAAAAAACTTTTTAAACCTACTATCTAAAAATCCATTATATTTGCCAACAGTATTTTAGAGTCTTACTTATTTCTTATCACTTTAAAAAGACCCAGTTTTATATCTTCACTTCCCTTTCATCATTAGTTCTTGATAACAGAAAATGATTAATAACAGTAGCGCGCAGCAAATTAAGATATACATCGCGAAGGCCACTGTAATTACTAAAGATAATTAAGCTATAAAAGTCTGTATCCCTCGAGAAAAACTATTTTCCTTTTTCCGCACCAATCTTTTCTACAAAATTAACCAAAAAAAACCAATTGAAATAATTCACCCCATCTAAACGCACCAAAATAATTCAGGAAATTATATTTCGAACGCGAAACTTTTACAAAAAAGCTTCGATTATCCGCCAGGACTTATTGCATCGGCCGCACATTAAAGGTTTTGCCGCGTCAAGTCCGCTTTCTACCCCGCTGCAGCAACATCTCAAGCCATAATTGCGTTACCCCGAAAAGAGGAACGTCGAGAGCACCACCTCCCCGGCAGCACAATGCGAGCTACCGCGACTAATCCCGGCGGCGATTGATTCGCGAGCACACGCTCCGTGTGTACACTTCCAACTCGAGATGTGGGGGCGAGAGAGAGAGAGAGAGAGAAGGCGCCGAGTGCAGCTCACAAAAGACGCGCCGCGTAAATAAACGATCGCGCTCTCGGAACTCGTTAACTTCGATTACTTCCGTCGGCGCGGCTCCTTCATAAATAACGTCCCCCTCAATGCTCTTAAGTGCCCTCGCGCGGATAACGAGCGTAATAATCGCTGTATCCTTCATTACGGCGCTCATTGCGGCAATAACGCGTCGATACGTCGCCGATAATGGCGGGCCGTTCTCACGAGCGGGCCCGCCGAATTAAAACGGCGCCCCGTAACGGTTATTGGCCCGCTACCGCTTTGCCGCGAAGACGCGAGGTATTTTTGACTCGGACGAGCGTCTCGAAGCGATTGCGCAAGCGCCTGATTGATGAGCCTCGACCGAAGAGTGACGGCTGTCGCGCTCGCTAGAAAATTTCCATTTTCATTTGTTAAAATACGTTCTATTTATTTACTTTTTTTAATTAAGTAAAAAAAGAATTTTTTAGAACGAACCATGATGTAGATGTTCTGTTTGAATTAACAGATTAAGATGTTTAATTCATGTGTGATCTTTTGAGGGGTCGCTTGAAAATGCATTAGGGGCCTGAGAATATTCGTCTCGCGTGAGATCCCGAACCCTTTGCCTTATGTAAAGCCAATCTTCGCGGGAAACTTATTAATAACGTTCGTTAAGTAACGTATGACCGAAAGTTCCTTATCGCTGTATCGAGGGCTTCGACATTTCGAAACGACCTCGAGCGGAATACAATCGCTAAAAGCGACATTAGCCGGGGCTCTCCAAGTTCTCGCATAAAAAAGTTGGCCGGGAGTTTCCGGGGGAAAATGAGCGCTCGCTGCTGGCCGGGAAATATTCGTGCGCGCCGCCCACGCGCTCGACCATACGGACGAAATCATGATTTATGGGGAGCGAAACCGGAAAACAGAGAGAGAGACCGAGGTATAACGCGAACCTATATTGATTCTACGCGACGCATTTTTATACGCGGCTGATGCGCGCGGCTCTCTTTACGCATTCGCGTACGTTTTACGAGCCTCTCTTTTTTTTTCGCTGAAATTTCATTGCACTCCGCCATGGAATGTATGCAGGGGCGCAGGGCGTCAACAAGTTGCAGCGCGCGAAAACAAGCGGGAGTCAAAGTTTTCGGCGGGTGGATCGAGTTTGAACGACTGACTGCTTTTTCCGCCGAGCGCCGACGCGGTCCCCGTGGTAATTTACGCGAATGGGTGTGTACACGCGGCGGGGAAGCGCGCCCTATTGATTTTCCCGAAATATTTGGTTCGGAAAAATTAATGTCAGCTGACACGGTAATGTCACGCACCCCGCGCACCGATGCAGCGTGTTTTCCTGCTTGCGGGGAAAGGAGGATGTTGCTACCGTGTAAACTGACACTTTCTCGTTGTAACTTTCTTTTCGTAATTCTTACAAACAAAATTACAGTTTGTTTGAATTAATAGATGAGGGAAAATTGAATCTTCAAAGTCTTTTGTGCGAAATACTATATTTATGTCAATGTTGATTATGCTTGATTACGATTTCAAATTAATCGCTAATGTATTATTAGTACTTATAGTTAGTAACAAAATTTTGTTAAAGTATCGATGAATTAAAATTTTAATTTTCGTATCACAATTAAAATATTACAAATCTACTCTTTACTTCATTACTATTATAAAAATATGCGCTTTTAAGTTCGACAATTTTGTCTGACCCAACTCGGTCCGTATCTACTTACACGCACTTCATCCGTATCTACTTACACGCACTTCAGTGCAACGCGAGTACTGTATGCTCTTGATAAAAGCTCTTAAATCGATAGAAATATAAAACTAATACAAAACAATAAGTTATCCCTTTGTTAAAAACACATATTCACATTACGAAAAAAATGAATAACCAGTCAATATTTATTTTGCAGGTGAGTGCAGGAAGGCCAATCTCGCGGTATAGGCCTATCCTCCCGGTGCACGTAAGTTCGACCTGCTATTAAGATTTAATCACCGAACGGCGCAGCACGCATCATCAGCTCGCCCCTCGTTCGCCCATTGAAAAAGCCAATATTTTATTCGCGCGAATTGCGCCCCCTCCCCCCTAAACGCGATAGCGCTCACGGGCGCACTAAATCACCGGCGCTCAGCTCCCCCTATAATGAGACGTCTGCTCGCCTCCCCTCTTTTTTACGCTGTAACCACCTAAAAACACGATACGCCGGAAGGGCGAGGGGGTGGGGGTGAGTAGATTAATTCCTGCGGGGCGCGACTCACGGAAGATAACGCGACGTCGACGCGTCGCGTGACACCTCGGCCGGATGATACGGGGAAAACGTCCCGGCGACGCGTAACGCTGTTTACGCGCACGCCGCTGATCGATAGGCCCCGAGTCGCCGCTGAAAAGCCGACGCGATCTGCGCTCGTCGTGATTTCATTTACATCGTGCGCTGCTGCTGCGCCGGGGAAGTCCGAGCGAGGAAAGCCCCTCACGAATCCCGCTCGCCTTTGATATTTTATTTGATTTATTATATTTCGACTATAAATCATCTTGACGATAATTTGATGCGCACTGCCCTATTGCCGTGCAGAATTATTTTTCAACCTTAATTTGACGTGATTAATTATTGATAAACTTTTTATAATGGTTCGTGCATTAACGGAAATTTAATAAATGCAAAGACAGATTTCTAAATGAAATTCCACGCTGAAAAAGTCGCTCTATAGGAAAGAAGACATCGAACGACAAATCATAGCTGCTTTCATTGCCTCCGCGTGTTCAGGATTTTCGCTGCGGTAAATAAACAAGGATTTAAACGTTTTAAAAA
This sequence comes from Eurytoma adleriae, assembly GCA_900480045.1. Taxonomy (NCBI): domain Eukaryota; kingdom Metazoa; phylum Arthropoda; class Insecta; order Hymenoptera; family Eurytomidae; genus Eurytoma; species Eurytoma adleriae. The sequence goes on from UXGC01000154.1 coordinate 81,334, forward strand.
AACGTTTAACAAAAAAAATAAAACGCGAACTCGCCTCATCAGGCGTCGCGTGTCCGTCCCCGGGCGATGCGTGGGCACGTGCTACCCGTATTCAGTGAGCGCGTCGATGCGCAATTAGTTTGAGTTTGGACGAATCGATGGGAATGCGCCGGCTCGTTAAGCGAGAGCCCACTTGTGTGCTCAGGCGATGGGGAGAAGCGGTCAACGTTCCACGTGGGTGTCGTGCATAATTAAGCGACGTTTTTTTCTTTACCCCGGAGTTCACGCAAGTTTCGATGCTGCTCACCCCCTTTTCACGGGAAAGTGGGAAATTCCGGGTTGCTTTTTTATTTAAGCGGGCGGTCTATCGGAGCGGGGAACTTCTTTTGTGGGCTTGGAAGTATACGGGACGCGATGAAATTTTTGTTTTCGTTCCACGGCTAACGGCGCAGTACGACGGGAAATTATTGTCGAGCACAGTCGGAGCTGTAGATCCCGTCCTAATTGGAAATATTCCGCAAACGGTCCGCGTCGACTTAACTTTCCGTTTGAATTGTAATGAGCGGCTATGAATTATCCGAACGGCCGGGAGCTAAATCAACGATGCCAACTCGATTAATGCTTATGAATAAATTACAATAAATTCGACATTAACAGATTGTGTTTTTAGCCCACTCGTTAATCCTCGACACGGCTGACGTCCGCGCGGCAACAAAGCGCGCGCCTATAACGCTCATTTGCATAAAAATAATCAACCGCGGTAAGCATCAAAACAATGTAAAATAGTGCACTGCTGGAAAACTCGCCTCGAATCGGAGATAAAACTCCGGGCATAAGTGGAGGCGTGGCGAAATTACTCGATATCTTTTTCCCATTCTCTCTCCTCCGCATCGTATGCCCTCCCCTCGGATTACCCTCTGAACCAGCGGCAAGTGGCTTACACGCGCCCCCGCGATACAGCGATGTTTATAATAAGCGAAAGGCGGAGACTGCGGAATTCGCTCTTCTCCAAAAACCGCGCCGTTTTTGCGGATGGCCTCCGTTTGCTTTCTCCCTTCTTTCTTGTCTTGCGCTATTAAATTCTTCATAATCCTGAGCGCGCAAGGATCTCCCGAATGTGCTCCGCAATGCGGCGTGGACCGAATTTTTGCATCGTCTTCTTCAAATTTTTAATTTATCACGTCGCATAGAATACAGCATTTAAATTTCCTACTCGGTATTCCATCCGCGATGGAGATGTACGCGCCATTCGTTATCCTTCGATCCAAACTGCATTAAATCGGGCGCGTTACTTTTTCACCGGGGGTGTCATCGCGGTTACAATGGAGCCACATCTTCCGCGGCTAATAACTCGGCCAGGCTTTTCGCCGGCTGAAATTGAAAAGGACTTCTCGCCTCTTACCTGGCCCGGCTCTCCGCGGAAAATTGACTTCCGATAAACGGATCTCCCGCCGGGGCATTATTTCAGAGTGACGCCGTAATGCCTTACCCTCCACGGCGCTTCCAGCGAGAGTCGCGCGGCAGTTTTGTAAGGCGGGGAAATTCCGACGGCGCTGCGACACGTGCGGACGCGGCCGCCGAAATCCCGACATCGCGTGCGCGCCGCAGCGAGGCTCGTAAGTAATGTGTCACGCGGGGGCCGCGCTCGGAATCATTTCGGGGCTCGAGAACGGCTCGATCAATTGCAGGAACGTCGATGCCGCCGCGCGACTGACGTTTTCCGCTTTAAATCGGCTAATTCGATCGACCTCGATACGACACCGGGGCTTTTTCCGCCGGAGTTCACGCCGCATTTGGCGAATTCGCCGCCGCGCGGAGATCCGTGCGCTCACGTTTCTTTTTTTTTCACCCTCGGTATTACCTAATAATGCGAGGATTGATTTGACGTCACTTTCACAATGGATCGGCCGAGATTGCATTTGTGCGGGATCAGCGCGAGTGGTTTCTATATTTAGGGAAAAATTTTATTTTTTTATTTAGGTTAATTCGTGCGGCCTTATTTTCGTGATTTTGTTACTGTAAATGCGTTTAATTGGATAAAGTAATATAAGGTACATTTGGGAGTTTTTACGAAATATTGAAATGTTAATGTCGTTGCGGATAAAGCAGAGTATAAATGTGACACATGAGTTACGGCGCGGGATTCGGTGAATTCACGGATGTTCTTTATGAAAGCACGAGATAGCGATGTTTTCCAAAAGATGGAACTTACTCTCACGACCATATCGTTTGTAAAAGTCGCGCGAAGTACGCGAGAAAAATGTTGAATAAAAAATGGCGAGGAACTTAATAGCAGGGATGTACATGAAAATTCTTTGATCATCTAAATATTTTAAATGATCCTTTCCAAAAAAAAAGATCAGCCGACCAAGAATTTTTAACGAGACCACCGTTTAAACTTCGCTACCGCAATTACTCGCCATTCTACCCAAACTGAATTATACATAAAAATTAAGTACACCGAGCAGAACAAAAAATGAAATTTCATGCAAAACAGGTATCCGCCTGAAGCGCGCTCATAAATATCTCGCAGGTCAGCGAAAATGCAATCAGGCAGGAAAGATACGTTAGGAAACCGAAATATTTTATGACGCCGCGACACGTGCCGGGAGACGGAAAAAAGGGGAAACGTCGCGCGAAGCAAAAACCGGGTGAACGAGAAGGATGGAGCGTGTGTGCGCGCGACTCAGCGAAAAAAGACGAGATTTTCTGGGTCACGCCGTTATCAAAGAATCCGGCGGCGCGGGGGATGTATGCAAACCGTATTCGACGCGTGTCACGCATATAAGTTCGCGCGCGTTATGCCGAGGCCAAGCGTCAAAGATGGTTATGCAAATGCCCGGCATCCGCCTTGGTTTTCGTCCGGCGGACGCTTCTCGGAATCTCCCAGGACGAAAGCCCGTCCGAACGTCGGGCGAGGACGACTGCGGGAGCTTTCGCTTCCCGGACGGGGACGAGGGTTTTAATTTTTTCCTCCGTATTCCTTTTCTAAAGTTTCTTGATTTTTTGCGGGCCGCGCGCATACGTACCTTCGTCACTTTTGTTCTTTCCTCTCGCGCGAGCTTTTTTTAAGCTTGCGCGCGGGGAGTGGCGTTTGCATGCAAACGAGGCCACTCCGCCGAGTGGGGTTTTAATTTTCATTGAATGACGTTTGTAGAATATGAAAGTGCAATTTGCGACGAAAAATGGGACACTTTGTAAAGTGAAAAAAAAAAAGAATTATTCGATATTCTTTGAAGTGTGCGTCGCGCATGGTGAGTCGAGTGCCGCGAAAACGTGTGCGAATTTATAACCAGATCTGACTTAAAAACTAACATTACAGGCTGAAATAACAAGTAGTGCTAATTTTGTTTAATTTAAATTGTGCTTTTCACTAAAAAAATGAAAAATGAAATGCATTTGAAGTACGTAAATACAACGGTTATTGAAAAAAGGAAACAAACGAGACGTGAATTATACAAGTTATTGCATAATGTAGGCAATATTTAATAATTTAAATTGCCCCCATAAAAGTCTTTCTTTCTTTGACCCAATGTGCATGCAGCCAAAAACAAACATTTATAAAATCTGCGATTTTTCATCCATAATATATCAAGCAGCTTCTTTATGCAAAAATTCTTTTGAAAGGGCAGCCTTTTGCAGGCGCTGCCAAAGTTGCCCGCGAGCGCCGCTTTTTACGATATTTCGTAATAATATCCCGCTCAGAGCCACGCGCGCCTTCAAATATATATAAGCAAAGCCCTCGGTCACGTATCTCATTCAGGCCTCCGTGCCCACTCCCATTACACGAGTAAACTCCATTTCGGCCTTAAAATGCCCCAAAGGCAACTCTCGGGATTCCCTCCTCGAGCCGCTGCCAAGTGTCAGTCGAAGCGCGCGCGCGGGAATTAATAGCGGCAACGGAAACCCGCACCGCAAACTCCCGCCGTTCGCGATCTCTGTTTTTGTTTGGCCCAACTCTTACTCGGGTCTCCCGATTTTTTTTTTTCGACAAACACGGAGGCGATTCCCGACGGGCGAGCGCGTCAAGCGGAGCGTGGCGGCGCTCGATCCCGCGCGAACAAAGCATCGCGATCTGTGCGGGGCGCGGGAGAGGGGGAGCTTTTGTGAGCGCGAGCGGCCAAAAGCACCGCGCGTATTTTTTCGAAAATATCCGCTCGGCGCGTGCCCCTGTTTTTGCGCGGCGGACCGCGCGCCTCGGGCTTTCAGCCCTTCCCCCGGCTGTTTCGGACCATGCGCGCTTGGAAATTCGTAATTTCAACATTCCTCCGGCATTTGAGTTTCATGTAAAAAAACGCTTCGTTGTTTTGCAAAGTTTTACAGACATGGCGATTAACGTTTTTTCTCACCGTCGCTCTTTTCTGCCGGAACGAATTGCAATTTATACACTGCCATAAAAGTTTAAAAAAAAAAGTCAGGTTTATCTAGTTATTAATATACGTATAATTATTGTATATTGCATGAAAAAAGTACACTGGTATAATATAAAGTGTAATTTTTGTAAGGTAAAATTCTTAATTCTGCATTTAGTTTTTTGTATTACATGTACAATATAATTACTTAAAAGAAGATTTATTCAAACTAAAAAAACATTTTTAAAATATGTTTGACATCAACATTTTCAGTTTTGTTTTTATTACTAAATCAGATTTATAAAAATTATTTTATCATATTAATTATATTCTTTTTTCTATTTTCTGATAAGAACATTTAATGTTGTCTTTTTATAAGAGCAACAAATTTTGAGATTTCCTTTTTAGTGGTATCTACAAGGATCATAAATTTAGTTTTCAATGTGGACAATAAAGAACGAAGAAAACTGAATTGCCATATAAATAGAAAGACTTTCTCTCCCTCGGAATCAATAAAATAGCGATAATAAAAGCTAATTGATTCCCGGCGGCGCTTTAAAACTTTCTCCCCCTCCTCGGTATCTTTATTGGCTTCCTTAATACACGCTCAATCGGCGCGGCGGTCTCGTACAGATATTATTTTCCGCGTCATTGCCTCGCCAGGGCACCTTTGCACCCACTCAGCCGGCGCGATCGCACGCGTCCCCTGGATTCCCGGGGTCCGTTTGAAAAATTTCCGCGACTTACCGGGAGCCGAGGCGCGTCCGCTCCCGTAAAAGCCGGGGGGAGAACGCGACAAGAGAGGAAAATCCTCCTCGGCGCACTCTCCTTTATTTTGAGAAAATCCGCAGCGAGGGACGAAAGCGGAGGGTTCAATCAAACCGAGAGAAAGTAGTTCAATCCCGCGTATAGCGCGACCCCTTTGAGGGTCCCGGGGCTTAGCCGAAGAATCGCGCCGCGGGTATTTACTCGCGTTTCCGCGAGTACCCTTCCAAGCGCGCAATCGACCGAATCCCTTTAAGTGCGTCCACTGCATTTTCGGCCGGAGGAACTGGAGAGATTGATCGGCCCCGGGAGGCTATAGCTCCTTCCGGAATGTTTATTTTTTTTTGCGCGGCAGTAGGATGGATTCCGCGGAGAAGCTGGATTCGAATGAATTCCGCGCCGGATTGAATTACAATTCGGACGGAGTGAAAATTTTACGCGCCGGTCGATCGTATTTTACGGACGCGCGCGGCGGATAGCCTGCGAAAGGGTATGTAAGCGTCGATTTCTTTTTTATTTGACTGATCGACGCGCGCTCGAGCTGCGGAAAATAATTAGAGGATTGATGATTCCTGCCGGAAGTCGAATTGATTAAAGTTCGAAATGGTACGCGTTTGTGAAGTGACTTTTAATCACGTCATTGGTTTTTCGCTCCTATCCCTTTCAACGAGGCACTTGCAACTTTCGCGATTACGCTTTTTATTAAATCCGACAAAATGTTCATCGGACATTTAATTACGTTTCTCGATACATTTTTAATTGAATTCGAAAAACAATAAACGCGATAAATCAGCTAATTACAGTACTCACGGTGGAGCCGCCCTAAACGAAAATAGAGCGGGGAAAAAGGAGGAACGAGGGAAAACCCCGAGACAACGTTATTTAGCGGCCCTGAAAAGCCCGGAGTTCACAGTGCGGCGCAACACACGTGAAATTTCGTTATATCAACGTCAGCGGAATTCCGCCGGCAAATGCAATATCTCAATTTCGATATTACTGCGGGAGCAAAAAAAAAGAGTAACCGCTCGCTCGCTAACGATTTTCAGCGGCCGGAACGGGGGGAGGCGTAGGGCCGCGGCGTTCCTCCGTATCGCCGCCCGGCAAACTTTCCCCCGCATCGAACTTTATCGCGAGGCCGCGTCAAAGCGCGCGCGGGTGTGCGAGCGCGCGCGCTTCAAAGGCAATCCGGCCACGCGCGCGCACAAAGCGCCCCGGAGCCAATCTGCGCGTTTTTTGTTCGCGACGCGCCGATACCGGCCAGCGGAAAAAAACTAATCAACTCGCCCCGGGTGCGCGCGCGAAAACTCCTCTCATAATCGGCGAATTTCCGCCGGGAAAAAAAGTCCGCCGGGGGGGTAGAGTGCATACCGCGACGGAGCGATACAAACTCGCGACGACGAAAAAAAAAGTGCTCGGCGACGCGACGTTCGACCGATTGAATTTCGCGCGGGCCGCGCGGGAATTCAGCGCGACACGCGTTGCCCTGGAACTCCCGCGGGTGCGGCGACGAGAAAAAAAAACGCGGCGCTATTGCGATTCGCTGGCGCGCGGAGCGTCGCCACTTTTACTCCGGTTTATCAATTAATGCCGCGATTGGCGTGTAATTTCATTGAATTTCGATGGAATTTTTCATTTGGAATGTAAAAATATTATTCAGTTTCTTCGTCAATATTCATTTCGTAAAGTATATTTTCGGTATGTTTTTTCACGATTTTAATTAAAAACAGTCGAGATGTAGTATGTATGTTTAATCATCACCTATCATCTAACATAATAAACATTTCATAAAAACAACTCGGCTAAAAATGGATTGTGTATAACAATCACGTATGATTATAAATGAAATATATATACCTAATCATATACAATTTCATATGAGTGTATTATTGATTTACGCGATTGTTCGAAATTCATTTTTAGCCGGAAAAGTAGTCAAATGAATATTATTTTTGCATGACGTAATTTACTTTTAGACAAATGGAATATCTATTCTCAAAAAAAAATTACACTTTTTGAAGAATACAATGTGAATTTATAACAAAGCACTCCGCGGTATTTTCATCAAACGAAACCCTGTTATCGCAGATTCCGAATAACCGCCGCTCGGCGCACACAAACAATAAAGCGATAAACAAACACGGAAACAAAGAAATTTTCAAAACTATTTTATTCGCCGCGAACCTCCGGTGCCGGCGCCCGTTACAAGCGCGAAATCGCTTTCACGCGCTGCACGCGGAGGCGTCCACGCAGCCTCGCATCACTTATACCGTCAAAAAAAAAAGCGCGCGAACCCGAGAGCAAACAAGGGGGCCGAGCGCGAAAAATATTGCCGGGGCGTTCGCGCGCTCGAATAATAGTCGCCCGACCGTAATTATTCCGGGCGGGCGGCTCCTCTCGCGTGAAATTGGAGCGGCGCGCGCGCAATAAAATAACGCGGCCGCGAGCCCGAATAAAAGTCCGTAATTTCGCCGGACGCAGCGGGGTCCGCTTGGAAAAATATCGAGAGGCGCGCGGGCTAATTGAAAGTCCGATTCGCGCCCGTAAAAATGTCGAACGGCGCGCGATCCGCGGGATTAGCACCTTCGACTCCGCGCTCGACTCCATTTAATTAAATTTATTAGGCGCTGCTCGTTACACCCCCCCGGGCGGCTCGATTGCCGGGCTTCGCGAGCGTTAACATATTTTTACATTTTTATCGCGGCGCGGAGAAATTTTTTTACATTCGCGCACTTAATTTCGAGAATGAAAGTCGTAAAGGCGGACGTCGCAAACAAAAGTAACGACCGGCTTTACTCCACTTTATGCATTACTTCTTATCGTTGCCTTTACGACTTTCTTTATGAACGCTACTTCAAAAATACTGTATTCGTTCGGGATGAACTTCAGGCGTATAATTTTGAATATACGCCAGTAATGTTGCGAAAGTAATCATCGAGTAGCTCGGTTGTACTCCAAGCTGTATTGTTTGAATGTGTACTTTGCGGGATTCAATGGATCACGAGAAAATATTGAGCTCCAGTGTTAACAAAAAATAAAAGATGACGGGAACTGTGTCGATTGCGGAAGTACATTAAAACGTAAAAAATAATGAAAAAAAGAGGACAGCTTAATGTAATTACCTGACGACCCCAATCAAACATTTAATAGGTACCAGTTTGAATGTTTAATAACCGCAGATACGTAAATTAAGGTGCAATCGGGGGTCGCGGCTCGGAGACCTAGAAAATTTCCGTTACTTCGGCGTACACCGCTGGAACAGTATGAATAATCGAAATCAATTATACATTTATAATCGTCACCCGGGCGATCGAGCAAAAAACCGGAAAAGAAAGAAACCTACTCACCAAATGAAATTTTTTTAACATCAGATTAAATACCTTTTTCCTTTTCTCTCGATAATTGTTCTCATACTCGCAAAAAATTTTCAAGTAAATAAAAAAAAAGTTAAGAGGACGCTAATTATCAGGGTCGAATGAGAAAGCAGCCATTCTCATTCTCCAGTCTCAAGTCGAAGGAGGCGGGAGGCATTGCAGATTCCTCTGAGAATCCGAACATTGTCTGGAGCTCGCTCAATCAAAGCCTAATAACGCGATTTTTCAATTTACCCCTTCGCTCGCTCGGGCGCGTCCGCTTCCCTTTTTACAAAAAAACTACGGAAGGCGGGCAAAAGCATCCAGGAGAGACAGAGCGAAAGAGGAAGAATGGAGGACTAGATTCCAGACTCGCATCTTCGGCCGACGGCGCGCGATTATACACAACCTTGACTTTTAATCGATAAGAGGCGGAATCCTTTCTCCCTCGCTCTCCTCTGCCTTTTTATAATACTTCGCTCCCCTAACTCAATTCCGCGCGCGCCTTCCTTCGCACGGCTTTTTGTGGAAAAATGCGGCGAGCGCGAACAAAGTTCAAGTATGGTCCCCCCTCCCGCACCTCCCGGCGCTTCTTCCTCTCTCTTTTCCACTCTCTTTTTACGATACCGCGCGCTCTTTTTTTCGCGGTGTGTACGTGTGTGCGTGCAAGCTCAGGGTGGAGATGTCGACAATGGAAAGCCGTAAACGCATTACGGGTCGTACTTTATTCAGAATGAAATTTCCATCTCCCTCGCTCGCTCTCGCTTGCTCTTTAGCCGCGTGGGCTGCCTCTCTTTTTTTTTTGCATTTTTGAAAGGTACGCCCGAGTGAAATCGACGGCAAGCACCGGGGATGTACACAGCGTGTTTTGAATTGAGAGCTTCGTACGATGCACCCATTCGTATTTTACTTTCTTTTATGGAGGTTTTGACTTGCATTCGTTCCGTTGTTGCCGTATTTTGTAAGACACATTGTGCGCTGTTATTAAAAGTAAGTTAATTGTTGTTTGTTGTTTACTTTTATTTATCCGTATTTTACCGCTTTGTTTTACTTATATCCTTTTTTACATAACAAAAATCGATGCGTTCGATAAATGTTTTCTTTTGTTAATACCACAAATGCAGGTATAGTGTTTGACGTTTAAAATTCGCGGAAACTTGATACAAATGTTTGGATTTATTTCACATGCAGGATGTATAAAATATCTTTTGACATCCATTTTTGAAAAACAATTCACTTTTCTACTCCCACGTATACGTACAGTGTAAAAAGTAGAAAAAATTTTAAAAAATAAAACGCATATTACATAATTTGTATACAAATCGTTAATAAACGTAACCGGCTGATATAATAATTGCATAATTTATCTAAACCTGCGCTCGGCGTAAAAAACGCGCGGTAACAGCTCAATCCCTTTTGTCGAGTGCTTTCTCGATCTTTATCTATGAAAAGGACAAATGGGCTATCTTGTTTACGTAACCGGTACTCCCACCCCGAAATTTATGCAACGAACGAAATTATTAAGCTCTTATTTAATCAACCGGTCGTAATATAATCATCGATTTCGTTACGAAAATTTAAACATAATTAGTTTTTCCGAAAAGCGACGCATGCGCAAGTTGAATTGTGCAACATTTCGAAGGGAAGAATCTATACCTACATAACGCTGACGGCAAATTTCACTAAACGTCACTTTTAACGAAAAATTTTATAGAATCCAGGGTAGATAGTTAGGTAAGTCAGAATTGAAAGTAAAAAAATTAATATTTAGAGCAGAGTGCTTTAAACATTTTTTTCAAGTTTGACAATTCATTTAATTAGGAGCGTTTATAATTTGCACGCTAAGTGCGTTATAAGTTGGAAATTAATTTCTCGAAAGCTATGTGACTGCGAGTTGAAGTACAAGTCGGCAGAAGCTGGTCCAATTCCAGTTTCATAAAGTTTATATTACTCAGAAAAGAGCTCGGTTATGAGCGTAGCATCCTCCAAATTAACATTAGTAGGTTGCATTATTTATTCATTCCACGAGGGACAAAGCGATTCTCCTCGGCGCAAAAGGGAACGAACGAAAGCGCTTAAATCGTTAATTAATTACTCTTTTTCCCCTGCAAACCGTCCGAACGATTCGTTTGTTCCCGCGATTAGAGCGAGGCAACCCTCCAAGTTAATTTTTACTTAACGCAAACCATCTGCAAATAATGAGCTGCTCGCGATTTTATCGGCCGCCTCGAGTGACCGAGTTACGAATCCGCGGAGCTTACGTTTGTTCTCGTCCGTTCGGGTGTCTCCTCCCCCCTCCCCCCCTGCAAGTGTAACGCGCAATCGATTAATTGACAAAGTAAGCGGGAATACAAAGCAAATATTTTCCAAGAGCGCGAGCGGCTCTCGTTTTTCGCAGCGGCGGTTTTAAAGTCCGATCGCCGATAACGCGCTGCGGCGCCGTAAAATCCCGCGCGATAAAAAGCCACCGACGTCCCATATATAAAAGCTCACCGCGAAGCCAGCCAATTATGAGAAAGTCGCGGTCGCGAAAATGAAAAAAAAAAAAGAGGGGAAGCGCACCATCCGGCGATAAAAGAGCGGGAGTCCCACTCTCCGTTAATAATCGCCGTTAAAATTTATAGCTCGGCGGTCAATCAAATTCGTCGGGTCGGGGCTAATTGTCCGCGGGGCAACGTGCGCCCACTGCGAAAGCCCGCGGCTCCTTTTACGCGCCGCTGTAAAAAGCTTTAATAAAGCGGCGCAATTTCCCGGCTCGCCGCTCGCAATCGGGACACGTGCGCGCCCACGCGTCGCGGGCATTTTTATCGCAGCGCCGAGGGAGGAGGGGGGGGCAGCCGCGGAGGAGCAATCGCGACGTCGTCCTGTCGCGCGCGGGCGCGTCCGCTCTCGAAGAGCAAACAATCGCGGACCGCCGGGCGCGCGCGAGCCTAGAGGTAAGAGAGCCAATTGCGGAGCGGGAAGGGAGAGGAGCCGCCGTGGGACGGGTAATATGTGGGGCGGTCGATAGGCCAGAGAGCGGAGTGACTGTATCGCATTGACGAGTGCACGTCGACGCGACGGATGGAAGGAGAAAGGGGAGAGATGAATACACGAGATATACCACCGGGGGAGTCGAGCGAGTCTTGGGAATTCGCGTCGCTCCGGGTGTACGTACGCGGGCGCGTCCGTGTGGGTGAGCGTGCGTGGGTGCCGGGGAGCGCGAGCCCGCGCGCGCACACACGGCCGAGCAGATGTTTCTGCATTGAGGGATCGGCGCGTTATCGGCGTCGTTACACCCCCCGGCGTATATAGCCGGCACGTAGTCCCCGGAAGTTGCGCGCGAGCCTGCGCGCCGGCGGGGCTCAAAGGCCATTCTGCGTCGCGCTATAGGCTCGGCGCATCGGACACGTTGAATACCCACCGGTATTTTAGTATTCATGACCGATGAGATGTTATTTTTATCCCGGACTTTATTGTTTATTAATGACGGCTCGGAGAGAAGAAAGGAAAACATCAGGAACGAGAGCCTTGTATTCTGATTTCTGGTTAATGAATGAATGTTTCATGCGGCGAGCGCGGCTGATGCGACTTTAATCGTGAATTATCGTTTTATAATATTCATGGCGGTATAAATTGTACGAATAATTATGATAAAATATTTATCGCGTGAGCTTAACTCTTCTCTTGATATACGAAACCAGAAACAATTAAGAAAGTACAAAAGATAATAAAATACTCATTTCTGAGAGGCAAAAATGTTTCGAACTTTTTTCAATCGAAGGAAGGACATTTCGTTCAGTCAAAAATACCCCTCTCCCTCGTATAAAAGTAGAAAAGTATCCTCGACCAGAACAAACGAAATCACGGATAAACAAACGGCCTCTAATCCTCTGCTACACCACCTCAATTTCCGCACCGAAACCAGTCCGTTAGCCTCGAAAAAAAAAATTCCCTCAAAAAATGAACTACACGGCAAGTCCGTTAAAAACGCTGGCCGCTACGATGCGTCACCGTCCATTACCTTCGGGTAACGTCGTTTTCCCGCGATCTTTTTTTATTTTATCGAAAAAGTTATTGATCGGGGAGCGGGCGGTCGAGGGGTTGACGCAGCGCTCGAGAGAGAGATAGTGAGGGTCGGCCGCAGGAGGACCTCATCCCCCGACTGCCGCGGTCTTATACGCGCGCGCGCTCCTTCGACGTCTGCGCCCGAGCGCACGCCTGCCTCCCTCCCCCGAACTCCATTAACTCATTTTCATTCCGAGCGGCCGCGGCATGTCGGCGACGCGGCCGACATGTTCCTCCCCGTAACGAGGGAGCTTGTACACGCTGCTTGATATTTATGAGATTATTAGTTTTTCTTCGAGCCGCGCGCCCCCTCTTTCGGTTTTGTCATTCTTCTTCATCCGCGTCTTCTTACTTCTTTTTTTTTCGGGGAACACGTGCCGCCGCCGTTAATTTAACGGGAGAGAGTTCGCAGGAAGATGTAACGTGATTATGTTCGGCCGGGAAAAGAGATATCGATTCGAATTGGTTCAGACTAGCGGGGAAATCGTTTTTTTATGCTGTAAGTTGATTAATGCAAATAGACATGCTGATTCGATGATTTTAATTGAAATGTTGAAGGAAATTTAGTTCATAAGTGACGTTTGTTGATGGTTTTCAAGTTTTACGCTATTTTAGAAAATTTTCTAGTTATTTATTTTATTTTACTAAAATAAGCAAGAATAAATCCCATTTATTGAACTAATAAACTTGAATTAATCAACCCAAGGTGTGGTATCAGCTAAAGTATATCATTATTGTGTAAAACTTCTAATTAATAATTTATTATCTACTTTTAATTTTCGATAATTCCTGTGGAATTTATTATTAATGGTAGTAAGTAAATTAATTATTAGTAAATTATTTAGTCTACAAATACAACTTTAGTTATAAATCGAATATACACAAATCTAAGTATAAACACGAAAAATGTTAAAAAATAAAATGGAAAAAAGCAGATTAAAGTCGTTAAACGCGTAAAAGGTTGAATCCTTCCGAATTTATTTCTATTTGCATACATACACTAAATCATCGTCGACTATCAGTTTAATGAAGTCATTTGTCGGAAAGCCCGGATTTTCGGCGAATCACGGAACGAGTGCGCGTACCGCCGGGTTTTGTTTGTTAAATGGGAGCAGTGAAAATCCAGCCGAGTGTTTGATGACGCACGTGTCACGGCGAAAACGACGTCGATCGCGTCATCGTCATCCCCGCAGCATCACCGGGACGCACTAATTGTCCCCGACGAATTATCGTCATTTTCATAAACACGAGATAAATTTTAACAGGGGGGGAAAAAGGGTGGCGCATTAGGCGCGGCCAGGCAATCATTTATCGCGCCTCGGGCATCGTAATGTATACTCGTCCCGGGGAAACGAGACGAATGGTCTCCGACGTCTCTCTTTTCTTCCGGGCGCGCTTAGTCCCCGACTCGGCTCGTGGCTCACCCACTCCCTCACACGTACACGACTCCCCCCAGAGTCGTTTAATTTCAGCGATCCCTCATTGCGAGGTCACTCGCGAGCGAGTCTCCTCGAAAAGCGAAGAGAATTGCCCGGTCGACGCTATCCGCGCTCTCCCGAGCGGGGGAGCTTCATTTTTTCTCCGCGGGATCCGTAATAAATGCGGAAATTCCTTCGGAGAGTTGAAATGTGGAAGGTCGGCGGGAGAGAAAAAAACGAGCGGCGGTGGACCGCCTCGCGCTGACCTGGATTGTCTTACCGCACGGCGCTCCCTTTATTTTGCGAAGCTTAGCGGAGCGGCGTCCATCAGTCCGTGATAAATGGACGCTAAAATATCAAGCGTCCCGCTCCTAATGTGTAAATCGCACACTCGCGCGCGAGATTTCTCCTCGACTCGTACGACTTACGGCGTAAAAAAACGATAGGAGCCGCGATAACGAGGCGTTTAGCGCTATTTATCAGTCCGCTGAAAAGAAAGCGATAATTACATTGCAGATTACGTTGGCAGTGTAATTTGGAGCCAAATTGCGTACGACTCGTGGGTTTGCATTTTCATCGGGGGAGTTAATGCGTATTGCGAGTTCCGACGGTCAAAGCTCATATGCGAGGGGAATGGGGGGGACTAGTTGATCCTCGGCTGATGAATCCGATGCTCGTCGCATCTCTGTGTTTGCGGCTCTGTCGCTCGATCTTCATTTGCCGGATAAGTGTTAGTCGAGGGAAACGCGCTTATATGGGATTCTATTGATAGGTCCTTTGAGAGATAATGAACTGATTTATGCTGGCTGAGAACTTGACATTTGATATTTATTGTCCGTGATTAAAAATGAAGTTAATTGACTGGATATGTCGTCAGAAAGTAGCTGATAACATTGGTATTCGTTATAGTTAACAAAAATATTGTATAAACAAAAGGAGGTTGATTCAAGTAAGAAATCAGGTATTCATCATAAATTTATTTATTTTTTTTAAACTTATACCAACAGTAATAAAATAATGTAATCCCACGACCATAATCTGCTGCATAAAGTAATAAAGTGGCATAATAAATTTTCTGAAATGTACATTCATTTTCTCCTAAAAACTCGAGTTGCATTGTCAGTCATTAAAAAGTAAAATGTTCTTTTACGTTTGTCCTAAAAATACATAAAAACCTATCGAAAAAAGCCAACACGCGCAGATAAAAGAGACGAAAACTGAAGTGAATGCGAACGAGTCGCCCGATCGAAAATAAAATCGCGATAAAAGCGTAATGAGGACCCGGGCGACGGCAAATCATACGGCGGCGGCAAAGTTTCGCGTCTCGAGAAGAAGTCGGATACGCGCCGTCTCGCCGGAGATTAGCCAATGCATAATATAACCCGGGGGCGCTCGCACGCAAAGCCGATTTTCCCTGTCGGGTAGTCCCGCGCGACCCTCCGCGACTCATTGGCGCATAACCGAGCGAAGGTACGGACAGCGATATCTGATTTTCTTTAATTATTGATATTTCCAACGGCGCTACCCCACCGAGCGGTCGTGCGCGGGGCGTGTCAGGTTGGCACGGTCGACGGAGGAAATCAAGATGTCGCGTGGGCTTGAATAATTTCCAGGGTGACAGTTTCAACGAATTTATGGGATAATTGGAAAGTAGTAAAGGTTTGCATAATTTAAAGTCTCCCAGATTTCGGTATACTGTCGGTAAATTAATGACTCTTTATTGGCAATCGTATTTTTTTATTTTAAGCAGATAATAAATACAAAGTAATAAAGCCCAAAGTAGATAATAAAGTCGAGAGTAAATTGAATTTTTTATACTTTGATTTATAATGTAATCGAAAAATATGTTTGCTTTGATTTACGTCAGTTTACGTAACAGTAAAATATAATATTTGTTTTTTTACGCAGTCGGTAAAAATCAACTTTTCCACCAAAATAAATCGGAACAGTTGCAATTCTTTTAAAAAAAAATACGAAATTGATATTTCGAGGCTGAAAGCATTCGCGTATTATTTTGAATAAAAAAAATATTAAAACCACGTGCAGATACATTAATTCTCTGAAATCACAAAAAATAATTCCTCCACGAAGGTATAATATTTTTCGCGCCGTTCACATCGCACCTCACTCGACTTTTTGTTAAAATTTTTCACCAATTATCATCATTCACTCGTAAAACACTCGAACCATCCCCTCAACATTAATCGCCGCGCGACATTTTGAAAACGGAAAAAAAAGTTTAACGAGGTACTCGTCGGGACGCTTCTGAGTCAGCGCGCGAATTCCGCCTCTCCGTACTATCCCCGTGGATGTATATGCATGAGGACTCGCGTAATTTTCGGGGGTGCGTCCTGCATAACTTAAGGCGCCGCTCGACGTCTTGATCGAGAGGCGGCGGCGCGACGCCGGGGCACAATGGGGCGCGAAATTGGGGCCGGATCGCGTGTGCGTAAGCAGATCGCGCCGGGCGATTGACGGGCGCTCAAGGCGCTTCCGCGGGCACGCCGCTGAATACCAAATCCGCTTGTGGGGGGGAGGGGGAAGAGGGACTTCCATGGCTCTCGGTCTCGCTACTAACTTGGGTAATTGTCCCCGGCGTTTAGTTCAAGGTTGTAATTTCGATCTTTTTCCAAAGGAGAGAAGGGGCGCCCGGGCTGCCGCCGATCTCGTTTGCATAATCGCCACGGGGTGGTGGAAACTTTGTAACGGCTGGTTTACAAGCGAAAAATGCGTTGCTTCTTGTGATTAACGACTTTTCCTTCTTTGTTGCAGGTAAGGACGAGGCGAAGCTCTGGCCTGCATACAGTGCGTTTGGCTACGCCAACACTGCGTAAGTTAAGCGTCGACTTTTTTTATTATTTTAGTAAAAGAGAGCTAAGATTTCAATTTAAAAAAATAAATAATGACCAACTCGTACTTCATATAATTTTTCTTTTTATATCCATCTTACGCAATTCACTCGATACGTCTATTGCGAACTTTTTACAAAATTACGTGTAGGGCGACTTAATGAAACACGAAACGAGCCTCGCGAAATGATCTCCATAAAACTGAACAAACCGGACCGAAAAAGTTCAACAGCGTTGCACTCAGCGCGATGGATGGAATTGAAAGCGATCAAACAGCGAAGGGGTTAAAAAAAATCCAGCTGGTCCCGCATTCACCCGAGGGGAGTACTCGTGCGCATAATGAAATGAAAAATGTTCGTCTTCGTCGGTTCTTCTAGCAAACGAAGCGCGTCAAAAGCTCGCCTGATTGAGAGGCAGAGGAGCGGGGGTTAAAGGGGTCGCGCCGGGCCAATCGAGCAATTATGCTGGCGAGTACTCGCGTACCGCGCGCGAACAATGCCGGTGATTGAACCGGATCGGTTTACCGCTCATTTGCAATATGTGACGCCTCGCGCGCGCTCCGCTCAATTCAGTCGTTAGCTTTTCTTTCATCCCGTACTTGAACGCGCCACGCGCCGCTGGCAACAAAACCGTTAGTCTCGCCTCTCTTTTTTTCAAGTTTTTTCTCCCTTTTTTCGAGAAAAAGCCGTTACCATGGAAGCTTTGTGAGTATTTCGAGGTCGATCGATTTTGTTATGGAGTTTTATGCACTATACAATATTTTTATTTTATTTTGAGAGTTAAAAGTATTCAGTGCATCGCGGTTGCGTACATATTTTTATTTCATATGCGAGGGGAATGAAAATAATTTAGAGAGCTTGCATGTACAAGAGAGGGGAAAAATTGCATTGAATTCAGAAATGAAATGCAATTGTTACAGTTTTCAAACTGTACGTAAAAAGATCCTTTTTTAATTAGCCGAAGCCAGTGAAATTTTCTGAACCGCGGAGTAGCCACTTTTGCAAAGTCGACTTTATGAAATTTGATTCGCTACTTTGCAACGGTTGAGTAGACACGAGGGTATTCGAAGAAATTCGCGAAAAGAAAATGTATAACTTTTTTAAGTATTCAAATTCAAAATTCTTGAAAGCGGCGAACTTGGGAATAGCATGATAATCAGGGCACTCGCGCTATGCATTCAAAGTGTCAAAACGAACGCTTAGGCGAAGTGAAGCCAGAAATCGAGTTCGATTCCGATCGCCTCTACGAATTCAGATGCAAACTGCATGGAGCGCGCCGCATGGCCAAGTCGCCCTCAAGCTGCTGACTGTTTTGAAATGCATGTTCAATGGAGCAACGGAAATCAAACTCAAAGTGCCTCGTTGCTGTCGGCCCCAAAGACGCCTTGGTCTCCGCTTTAAATTCTTTTTTAACTTTTCTTTTGTACAGCAGATGCTGCACCAGTTTATCTTTTATAAATCGATGTAAGTTCGAGGCTGTGCTTTTGCTAGCAAGTAGAGTAGTTCTATTTTCGTTTTCCTTGCGTTTTTAAATTTACGGAATAAAGAAGGTCAGAGTCGTTGTCGATCCGTACATAATAAAAATGAGAATTCATTAAATACAATCGAAAGGACGCTTTATTCACGGATAAAGGAAAAAATTATTCGACGCCCACTCTACATCCGAGTTCGCCTTTGTACTCGATAATACAGAATACTGAAAGTTCTGCGCTAAGTCACGGCGCATATCCATTGAATGGAACATAAAAGAGGTAAATTTTATCTCCATTTCATACACATTTAGCATACAGGGATTTCGTTTTTATACCAACGTCAGCTAGACCCTGCCGTCAAAGTATCATACTTTTAAATTTCCCTTCTGAAAGACGCTTATTGCGAGCGGCGCACGCACATCGGCAAAGTGAAAAAGTTGAGGAACCACTAGTTGATCCGTACCCCGCGCGAGTACACCGCGCCGGCGAAACTTCGCCCGAATACCTCCGGGGATCTCCGTCGCTTTTTTCAAATCGATACACACCGCCGCGACCTTTTTTAATTCGACTTCGCCGTCCGCCCGCTCGCCGGCCGAGAACAGTTAAAAAGTCATTTAAAACTTACGCACCGAACTCAAACAGAGAGCCGGATAACTCGCCGACGCGTTAAGCGCGGCTCGCCCAACTTCCCGGCGGCGCCGTCGATTTAAACAAAAAAAAAAAAGAAAAAGGTCTGTCGAACTTTTTAAGTGAATTTTCCCCCTTTTTTTCTTCAACTCGCTTTCTCTCTCTCTCTCTCACACACACACAAAAATCGCCGATGTAAAAATTCCGCGCGGGCCCCGTCTATACCTAGCGGGAACTTGGAGGCCCGCCGAGCGGCGCAGCCGCGAGTAAACTTTCGATCTCCGCGGATGGTTCGGAAAAAAGGAAGTAGTTCGAATCGAGTTTGGTGCGGCGGCGGCGCTTCTTGCGCGTGTTTCTCCATTAGCATGCTCGTTTCCTCCTGTCTCCTTCGTCACTTGACCTGATTGCCCCCCTACCGAGATGAGGAGCGGGGGGGTGCTCTCGACGCCACCCCTTCGCTTGCGGCTCGCGCTGCGCCCGCGACAGGGCAATTACGGGCCGCGTCCGAAAATTGATGCTCTCGATCGCGCTCCAACTCAATTTTAAAAGAAAAATCGATTCCCCGTAGGCGCACGTGCACTTTTTTATTTAATTTATTAAGCTTTCATCGTTCGATTTATCGGAAATTAAATGGGTTCGACTTACAAAGTCATTCTTCCCGAGTTTTCGCGTCGACCGCGCCGAGGTTTATAGCCCCACGTGGGCTGGCCTTGATATATAGTTGATTTTTTTTTAAATAACAAAACTAATTGGAATGGCCTTAATTCCCCGTTGTTTCGCTTTGTATTTATTTGTTATTTTTAAACTGATTTTCGTCAAATATTGATGCTGTCCCCTCGTGAAATAAATAGCGGGCTGCGTCACGATATTATATTCATGAACTGCCTGAAGCATGAAATTCAAATGCTTTGTGAATTGAACTTCATTAAAATCACATTTCCGCATAAACTGATAATATCAGCCGATTAATCAGTCGATGGATAACCAATGAGATGAATTATTTTACGAGCGGCAAACCTCTTCCTAAACGATCCCAAACTCGTGTAAAAAAATGTAAAATAATTTAAATTTTGCCTGCGGTCACGCGTTTATTACATCCAACTGTTCGACATTTCTCCGTAAAATCGCTTCGACGTTTTAATAAAAAAATACCGCGCGATAACTGCGAGCCTTGTGAAACAAACGCAACGACCAGCTCGTAGGAAATAAATTAATATTTCAAACGGCCGTTGCGAGCGCGCAATAAACATACCGTAAAAGAAATTAACGGGGGTCGCTTAAAGAGGTTTACGTAGGATTGATACAACGCGGAGGGCCGGGACCGTTACGCGTCTCCCGGGCGATGTTTCACCGGCCTTTAAATCCAGGCGTCACGGAAATCTTCCTCCGCCGGCCGAGAATAGCCCGCAAAAATACAAAAGCTCGGGGGCCGGCATCCCGTCTCGATTGAATAATACACGAAGTCCCTCCGCCGCGAAAAGCTCGCCGGGATCGCGCGGGCTCACGGAAGAATACCGGCTGCGGCCCGCTCGCGCGCCCACGCGAATCCCCGCGGGCGGCCGACCGAATCGACCCGCGGCGCTCGATATAGCGTACACACGCCGGAGGATCCCGGGCCCGAGGCTTCCACGGCGCCCGATACGCGGGCCAAAAGGCGCGCGGCGGGCTGAGAGGGGATCCGCGCGGGTCCGGCCGGACTGGGGCACCGAAATTTACGACGCGAATCGGACTGCAGGGGGACGGTGTTTGTCTTATTACGCGTAATCGGCGCGCTTCTAGCGCACCCGGACGCCTCCTCGACGATAAGCGAAGTTTTTCGTACGTGCTTCGGGTGGGAGGGTGGCCGTTTACGCCAGCGTGTTTTCCCCGCCGGCAATTTGAATGAACGGCGGGCGCTTTACGCGCGCTCGACTAAGTGAACGAGGCCGCATTAATAATGGGAGCGACCGGCGAGCTGGCGCTGCAAAATTCAAGATCCTTTAAAAAAAGGACGAGAGAGTGGGAGTCGAAAATGTTGAGAGGATCGCGTCGTGTTTTATGTATAAAACAGCGGGCGAGCGGGGCACAAAGGAAATGAGATCCTTTGGGCGAATCGAAGCCACTCTTCTTCTCTCTCTCGGCGGCGGTCATGACGCGATGCACCTTAAGACTTATACGACACCGCGTGATTCACAATGGCCAGGGAGGAGCGATGTTATCGGAGCGAGGGAGCGATCCCTCTCTTTTCGCCCCCTCGGCTCGCGTTTCTCTCGGCTCCGCCTTTGTGCTCGACCGGCCGCGCGAACTCGCGCTCCTTATCCGGCGGATCGCCGAGGGGAGATATGAATTTTTCCGACGCCCGATCTCACGGGTTTTACTCGCCACCTTATCCCGGTCCATCTGCCTCGAACGGGCAGCTCTGTTGTAAAAACCTTCCGCTCGCTACCTTCCGTCATTTCGTTGAGGAAAAAGCGCGCTCGTTTATCGCGTCGGAAATCAAGGACTGTGACGAACGCGAGAACGCAGAATTTTTGAGGGAGCACGGACGGGCTAACGAGCGGACAGGGCCGCGAGCGATGATAAACCTTGACCCTCGACAATTGGTTGCACCGTTAGTAGGATGGTGGAGGCTAATTGGCGCGCGGGAACCGCCGAAATTGCTCGTAAGGGATCACGGAAACTCGCGCCTGTGCTGCTTTTAAAATTGACGGAAGGCCGAGTGTACGTGCTCGCGCGTCTCGCGATTATTGGTTCTCGCTGCTTGGCAGCGGGATCACGTATGCGACGACTCGACCAGCGGCGAAAAATTACACCGACTTGGTTTATGTCTTTGCGGTCGCGGCGACTGTTTCTCATATTTTGCTTGTTTTTCCCCGACGATAAAAAAGAAAGTGGAAGATGGACGGTCGTTGCGGTATTTTTTTTTTTTTTTTTGCGCGACGCTGGACGCGGGGTACGCTGTTCGATTTATAATCTTCGAGAAAACAAAAAATAAATGGGCCGGGCTGAAAGAAACGCTGATGTACGCCAAGTCCGTAAGCCGCTTAAAGCTGTACTTTTTAGGCATTAGTGCATTTGGAATGCAGATCACGCGGATTTACCTGTTTTTTATTCGAAATTATTCCGTTATAGGACGGTTCTCCGTCTCGACTCGTACGGTTTTTAACTTCGCATTACATTTAATTATAACATTGATTGGAGCTGCGCATTTTGATACGTACAGTTCAATTGCGAGCTCGTTATTAAACATTGTTTAAAATACACTGCACTTACGTTTCGGTCACGTTCAATCAATTCAAGTGCCGCAGTAATTGTCGAGTACGCAGTATTTACCGTTTCCAATAATCGTACGTAAATAATACAAAAATTCGGTAAATAACGAAATTACGAAAAAGAAATTACATGTTACAAAAGCAGCGACTCCATTTGCTTATGATCGATTCGTCCATATTGCGGTGCATCCCGCATAAAATTGAAAGTACTCTCTGCATAAATTCAGCGTTCCCGCTACGATAAAAAAAAATAGAAATATTTTTATACCGATGCAG
The DNA here is from genome assembly GCA_900480045.1 of Eurytoma adleriae. NCBI lineage: Eukaryota > Metazoa > Arthropoda > Insecta > Hymenoptera > Eurytomidae > Eurytoma > Eurytoma adleriae. The sequence goes on from UXGC01000154.1 coordinate 103,719, forward strand.
GTACAACAAACGCATGCGCGCATAGAAATGCAAATGCCAGCGCGACTGATCGAAGGCTCGCCGTGGAAATAAACCTACTTTATGCAGGCCGCGCGCGGTCGCAAAACTACCCTAACGCGGCTCCCAATTTCCCCGGCCGAAATGAAAAGAAAAATAATGTCCGACGCGGGCTCGTAACGCACAACAAAGTGGCTTTCGCACGAGTCCATCGACGGCCCATTAAGCCCCTCACGCGGGCGATGATGATCCACGGACGGTGAGCGCGCGCGCGCCGATATTAAGCGAGCCGCGCGCGTTAATCCACCGGAGATTACGTGCGTGGCCCGCGAACGGGCCTTGATAAACTCGAATAACGGCGGGCGCCAACTGCCGTCGCGGTAATTAATAGTAATTAATAAGAACGAGGCGTCGCCGCGCGGCCGCGACAGGATATTATACCGGATGGCCGTGAGAGAGGTAGTCTGGTTACGAGCGGCAGTCGGAGGCGCGCGACGCGTCCCGTCGTCTCCCGCGGCCGTCTAATGGCCCGGCGCTTTATCGCGAATTGAATTGTGCGCCTTGCCCTAATCATCCATTGGATTAACGATGCGAAAATTAGGGTCAAGGGGGGCGGGCAGCTGGTGCGCTTCGCTGATTTTATGCATGAAATTCAGCGATGCGCTCCGCGCGTTTATTTTACTCTTTTTAATAAGCGCCACCGGCGTCTGTTTGGATTGCGTAATGAAAAGTAATTGTAATTGGACTATAAATATTAGGACTAATGAGGAGTCGTAAAGTCATTAGGAAAGTTTTATTAGCCCACTCTTTGGAGCCGAAGTGACCGTAGAGCAGTAGTGACTCTTTTGGACTTAAGTGCCAATTTTTCAGCTCGAATAAGGAGTCGGGAGGTTAATTAAACGGTGCATAAACTATAAATACATTCTAAGCTGTGCGATATTTTATAGTTGCCATATTAGCAGTTAATGAATAATAAGCGCAGGCAATAATGAACAAAATAAAGTAGTATAAGTAGAAGAATCCGAGTTTAGTCAGACATTATGGAAAAACTAGTTTCTTCAATATTTCGATATTTACTAATTAAGTTATTTTTTTAATAAATGTTTTGCTTATTCCTCAACTTTCACCTGAAAGTATTTTCGGTACATCAAAACTGCTCCAGTAATTTATTAAAATCGAGGAAGCCAATATTCCATAAACATCAAAAGCAATTTCATCCTAAAAATACGCGCACGTACAGCAGAGGACCATCCCTTTTTATTTAAAAATAAAAAAAGAAAAAGAAAATTCTTATAAAAGAACGAAGTACTGCTTCAGGTAAATGTCTCGACGGGCGGTGGGACTATACGCCGGGAAATAATATCGCGAGTGATTCATCAAGCATTTTATCAAATTTCCAAGGGAAAGTTTTTAAGATGCCGCGCTCGACTCTCGCTCCGCCGGGAAGTTTTCATTATCTTCGGAAAAAATATGAAGGGTAGGACGAGGGGAAAGAAGGACGGCCGCGGCGTCTCCGCGCGGAGAAAAAAATGCGGCGCGCGCTAAATCGAGAGCTCCAGCGACGAGGAGGGCGAATCCGAGGAACCTCGAACGAAATTTCGGCGGAGGTATATGTTCTTGGCTTAATCAAAATCCCGAGTTGCGTGAACGTCGCGAAACGCAAATTTTTCAAACCCAGGCGAGCTTCTTCGCTCTTTTTTTTTATTTGCGCGGCGAATGTATTATTCACGTGGGACATTCGTAGGAGAAAAATTTGATGCGCTTATCATGCGGCTGTATCAGCCTGGATTAAGATTCAATGTATATAATTTAGTAACCATTCAAAATTTAGGTTACTCTACTTTCTCAACTTTTTTTTTATGTCACGTAGTACTGTAGTGACTTGGAGAAGGCGTTCGCGGAGAAAGTGCTAAAGGAGTATCGAGTTCGATTTCGTTTATAGGACTCGAATGCGGAAAATTCATTTACACTCTATACATAGAGAGACAGCGGTAATAGTTTCTTTAACCCCTATTTTTATGCGTGCGATTTTATTTTACGAGGCTATAAAAAAAGAATGACTTTATATATACTTTCGTGCCACTGCTGTATAATCTCTATACACATCCCATATTCTTTCTCTCATCGATCAGCCATCTCTCTCTGCCGTTTATGATCGACCGTAAAAATAAATTGAATCACTTAAAACGATCCAAAAGAAAGAGAAATTAACCGAAACAGAATCGAGGATCCGCGCTAATAATACCGGCGCGGCTCGCGCGCTATCACCTCGACAAAAATAAAGCGACCGCGTTGTCCTGGTCGCGCAGAGCCGTGTATCCGAATTCGGGCGCATTTGAAATTCATAAATGTGCCGGGTGCGCGCGCTACAAAAGAGGGAATCCGCCTGGCGGTCGGCGCGTTTCGCGGCAATTAGACCGCGGCAAAGCGTCCAAAGTGTCCGGGAACAATTACGCCGCGGCGTTGGAAACTTGAGTTTGCCCGCGACGTGTCTTTTGGGGCGATTCGTCGTCGCGGCGCTTCAAGGCCCTCAACCTATTATTCATTAGCGAGAGGCGCGCAGCTGCGTTTGCTCGCGGAACTCGGGGCGCCGGCTGCGCCCCCGCAGCTCGAGATTGAAATCTACTAAAGTATTGGATCGATTTGTTGCAAGGTTGCGCTTCGGCTTGATAAATGAGTCGAAAGCTCAACAGAATGTTTTCGTAGAATAGCAAAATTTTAAAATCAGTTTCGCCGATTTTGTGCTACCCTGCCCTAAACGTTTGAGCGAGGATCGATCAAATATTTACTTTAGTGCAACGACCGTAATTTACTAATAGGAAGCATAACGCAGCACACTGGCGGAAAATTCAACATTAATTAATTAATTTTCATTAAATCAACAAATACGAGTAACAACCTTTTCAAGATCATTTCGATCAAGAGCGCGAGTAATTAAAAATTGTCATTATTCTTTACACACAAGAGCAGTTATTAATATATTAATTGAAGGTGAGATCGCTAGTGTCATCCGCTCTCGCAGAACTTTTTAATTAAAGAAAGCGAGTGCACCGCTAAATCCTTAAGCAGACCAATTTGTGGATAAAAGCGCGCGTTCGCGGCGAGTTATTACGTCTGCCCATCGCCTGCCGCTCCACCTTAACAGAAAAAAAAAAATAAACCGCGACAGAGAAGAAAAGCAAGCGTAAGCAGCAGCGAGTGAGCAAACGGGCGAGACGAGGAACGAGTGAAAACCGAGCGCAAGGAGTTGAAGGAGGAGGTGGTTTAGGATCATCCCTCTTAAATCTTACGCTCCTTTATGCAGGAAGTAAAGACGCGCGAGCAGCTTGTCAAGAAGCCGGCCGAGCGACTCCAACAATTTCCCTTCGCTCATCCGCGCGCACCCCATTGTCGCGCACCTCGAGAGCATTATGCTGTTCTATTATCTCCGGCGGCGTGTACACGCGATTCCTATCCTCATCTCCGTCTCTCGACTGCCTCCCTTTTTTCCTTCTCTTTTCCGCTCGTCCGCTGCTCGGAGAAGCGCAAGACGCGCGGTGGAGACAAAGCCTCCGTCAACTGCTCGACTGGCTGTCGAGACGCGCGCGCGCGCGCAGACGTCGAGTTTATTTGATTGCCGCTCTCTCCGTGTTATGAATAATCCGGATTTAAGCTGTACATTGTTTGCCGGGCGTTCAGCGTGAAAAATCGCGGCGCGACTGAATAAGTTATAAGCGGAGCATCGCGGGCCTCGACGAAACGACGATTTCCCAGTCGCGGGTTTATTTCAGCTTTCTCCTCGCCCGCTCGCTTTTTAGAGCACGTCCTCGCGTTTATTGACTCATTAACTTTCTTTTCAATTTGCCTCCTCGACAAAGGCGAGCGGCGCCGAGGAATACTAAAAATTTTTTCCTGCGTCGTCTCCGTCTCCGCGACGAATAAATTTACAGAGGAAGAGCCCGGGCGGCGCGTCAGTCGTCGCTTCCGCGGCGAAGGAGGAAGGGACGTTATAAATCCACGGGTGAGATCGACTCGAAATTTTCGAGTGGCCCTTTTATTTTTCCGCGGCGCGACTCCTCGACCCGTCCACTTAATTGATTTTCATTACCGAGCGCGCCCGTCACTTCGCGCTCAAATTCACTCGAGCCCGCGCGCGAAAACTCGATAATTCGCCGCTTCGCGCCATGAGCGATTTCACGCGTGCTTTTGTCGTCGAGGACGCGGCAGAAGAGAGGAAGCTGCCGCCGCTTATCCGCGAGCGATCTTCATTGTGTCGCCACCGCGCTTCTATGTCGGATTAAATTGCCAATGGTAAATTATTATCGAGGCGTCGTATACATTGTGTCACCGCGTCCCTAAACAGGAGCTGCCTATTTTAATATTAATTTATCAGTGGCCCGTGCGAGTTTTTGTATGGCTATTTAACATTTCAGCAAAATCAGTAGGATTAAAATGTATAAGTTGCAGGAGATAGTGGACTTTCCAAGAACAATTGATTTTTATAATAATATCTAAATCTATTAACAATAAAACTTAGAGATAACAATTTGAAATAAGAATGATAAAATGCATTTTTCGTAGTAAATTAAAAATGAATGCGTTTAAAAAAGAATTCTAATTACATAATGATGCAAGTAGTATCAGACACGGTATGGTCAGACAACTAAAAAAGATCAATCTTGTTATCCTACCTATACATTTCTAGATATATTTTTATAAAAATTATATAATATAAACACTTCTAAAAGAAATTTCATTTAAAATTTTTAATTAAAAGAACCTAAAACGAACCAACCCTTTCATCTAACTTTAATGTACACCGGCATATTTTAAAGAATTAAACAGGAGAAAAATAAAATAAAATTATTTCTCAGCATAAATGACTTAAAAATCTAAACAATCAATAATCTAATCCCAAAGCAATTTCAACAAGGCCCCTTTGATACCCTGCTCGTCGGCTAATAAGCCAAACCAAGCCATCGCCGTCCAATAATCGACGCCATTATCGCTTATTCATCCCCGGCTAAACTGGCGCGACGCGCAGCACTCGCTCCCGCCAATTTGTTAAATGCGCGTGTCGAGGGTGCGATCGGTCCGGCGTCGACTTGAGCAGGCGCGCGGCCGCCGCTCAATGGCGTTAGCCGGACGCTAAACGGCCGCGCGCCCGGCGACCGCCAAAAGTGCGAAACGCAATCAACGCCGGAGCGAGTGGCCGATTTGCTCGCCGGCGTGGCGCGGACAATGGACCGCGTCGCCGCGATATAATCGCCCGGGCCGGCCCGAATTAATATTTAATTGGTGCGCGCACCGCGCCGGGGCAGGCGTAATTGAAATTCGGGGATAATGGAAAAATTGGCTCCATGCGACTTTATCGCTCGCGATTCAGATTCTTTTGTAAATTTAATTTTCGATTGTTTGTATAGTAATTATAGGGAACTTTTTGAGGATACTCTGCTGAAAATGTAGTTTTGCACTTTAGTGGAATAATGAAACTGACTAAAGAATGTGCTCAGCTTTGAGTATTGTATAAATGAGGAGAACCTATTCATGAAAATTCAGTGCATCTTAAACACGAATTTGTGATAAAGATAATTTGTCGTGCATTTTCTTTGTAAAAAAAACATATTTTAGTTACTAGTTATAACAAACAATGAAAGTATTTCTATAGTCAATATGTATTTTAGTAAACTATAGAAGAAATTGTTTGGATTCGTTCTACTGACTTTCATTTCAACGTTAGCTCTATACCTAAGAATATCGCGTTGCATATAGACAATAGAATATTCTCCATATGCATAAATAAATTATCTTATACACCGTATCCACAAGACTATGTAAAAGCAGTTAAATCTAAAGCGTTTCATTCGCAGTGGACTATTGCACGTATTGCTTTCTACGCAGGTCGCGTTACCTGCATGCGCGAATCTACTCGAGATCGGATTTCGCATAAAAAGGCTATCGAGCCAACCCCACCTACAATTTTATCCCTTTTTTTCGTTGCCTCCGAGTAACACGTAGCAATGGCCGTTTGAAAAAAGGAAAGAAATTAGAAAGACATTTTTTGCGTTCTGGAGGAGGCGCGAACGGAATTTCTAACGAGGGTGGAAGTTTAGAGGCGAGGCGGGGATGGCGACGTAAATCGGAATTTCCCCGGCGGAAGTTCGGGCGATGCGTCATCGAAATTGCGAAAGTACCAGCGATGCCCCCCACCTCTCTCTTTTCTCTCCCGTTTGCTTTTCCGTATTTTTTTCTTTCTTTTTTGTCTCGTCGCAATTTCGGGGGGATTCCTTTGTTCCGCCGTGGGTGTCAGAAGTTTTTGCGCGACTCGTAATTATCCGGTTGAACGAATTGCTGAAAAAAAGGGCCGCTGATGTATATGTACTAGATAAAAAGATTATGGTTTTTTTACCTCAGAGTTGTAAGATTCCATTACTTCAGCGAATTTACTTACTTATCAATCTGAGGAAATGAAAATCTTGATACAAGATTGAATTTTTATTGCTTCATCTTCTTTTTCTTTTTATAAAAAAACTGCTTACATTATTCTTTTTTTTAATAAAAACGAATCAATTCTTGGTTTAAATAAAATTACATTAACAATAATTACCTTGAAAAAAAGATGTGAAAACGAGAAAAATACGTTAGCAACAGTCAATCGTTCAACTTTAAAAAGTAATTGTCCATTTTTTTAAAGACCAAATAAAACTTTAGTGTCTAATAAAAAACACTGGAATAACAACAAACTTCGCTATCAGAAAGCAATACACGTTTTAAAAGAGCAGAAAGAATCGACATTCGAGTCAGAAAAAAGCGCACCTCCGACGAATGCAAATACGCGTTCTAAAAGTCGACGAGTAGCGTGTGCGCGCAAAATCCAATTTTCGCAAGAAAAACAAAAGTGAGAGAGAGAGAGAGTGGGAAAGAGGGAGAGAGCGCTATCGTCGATTGAGAAATCACGTCGGCGATGCGATTGCTTTCGCGAAGCCGATCCGTAGCCGCGATAACATAATAGTATTTGTCCCCATTGTTTTCCAATCATCGCCGGCCCGGTAAACAGCGGAGGGGAAGCCGGGCGCTAAATTATCGCCACCTCCCGGCGGCCTGTTTACTTTTGATCGTCGCTCGCGTGACGCATTAATGCGGATTTAATGCCCGCGCGAATCTCCCGGATATCACTGCGCTCTCACGGTGTATTACGCGCCTCCGTCCGTCATAGCTGCGCCGACGCCGCGGTCTCTGTGCAAACGCTGAAATGACGCGCCATAGATCGGACTGTTACTCGTTCTACACGCGCGCTTCCGCCTTTATTTCACCCCGCCGGTCGATCCGACCAGTCGAGGTGCGAGCGTACTGTCGGTGACTCGGATGTTTTTGCTTCATTATTCCTTCCTCGATGGAGGAAGTATTCTGGACGCGGTGAAAATAGTTTTCAAGGTACTATTTGAACGCTTTATCAAATTGATCCATATAATGTAACCAGTAACTTCTGCTAATCTTTAAATTAATCAGTTGTTTCTCTGATAAGTCATTCTTATCGTGACACGGTTTTCTTTGTATTCATTAAAATAAAATAAATATAAAATATATAAAAAAATATATATAAAATGGTTTTCTATTCAATTTTCTATTTTTTTTTACTTGAAATCATATTATTTCAATTTTTATCAATTTCTGAAAATTCAATTTTTTGCCAAATAAGCTTTTACTTTTTTTCAAATAGAAGAAGTATAAAATAAAATTTAAGAAAGCTAATCTATTGGCAGTTGTTTTAGACCGGTTTTTATTGATTTGGTTTCATGGCGCTGCTTTTTGTTTTATCGGACAACTGACTAATCATTCGCAACGGAAAAATCTAATGTACAAAAATGTTTTTATAGAGGAATCGATTTAAAAGTTATTCATTCAAACGGAATATCAAAAGGTAGAAGAAAATGTTATTGGAAAGTTATCAAAATTTCGCCGCGTATCAATCACCGATTCAACTCTTCCAAAAATACCTAAATTGCGAATCACTGAATTCATCTCGTATATTCGGCTCTACGTTACAATTAGCTTTTAAAAGAATGCATAAAATATATATATTGCCGAACAAGAGACCTAATCCCACTCTATATCCAATAGTAAAATCTCCACGCGATCAAAAGGAAACGAGCACAAGAGCGAAGCAAAGGTTTCGACTCGCAAAGCAAAAGCCCCGAGCAGCATCGGAGGAAATCGCGCGGATGGCGTATGGCGGACTCGGCCGCGCGGCTCGCGCGCTCGCTCTAATTAGCGGCGCGGGCAAGACGCGCGCGGGCCTAATTGGAGGCGGTGGGGCGCGGCGCTGCAGCAGCCGAGGCCGATTCGCGAGGCATCCGATGGCATACCCGGCCGGCGATGCGCGCGGGCCGCCCGGCGCGGTAACGAACGCAAATAGGCCGTGACAAAGGGAACGGCCGACCCCGATAACTCGGCCCCGTTCGCGCGTCGCGGATTCGTTAATTAGCCCCGAGTACCTGCCCGGGGATCGTCGAGATCGTCGCTGCGAGAAAATGATTTCTGCGGTGATTTTGACGGGTGCTTGAAGAGCGTCTTAATAAAGAGAGACAAAAAATGGGTGACAGTCCTCCGGGGCGAGTGGTGAATTTTTTATAAGAGAGATGGATTATGCCGTGGCGCATGAATTTATGATGTCTCAGCATTTGGGCGAATAAATAGTTCTCGTGAAATCAGAAAGAACAAAGCCATTTGTTATGAATTCTGTTTCATTTTTGCGCGCAATACGTGGAGCTCGTTTTAGCATGAAATATTTTTCCTGAAAGGCTATACGCTTCCGCGTAGCATGCGGGACGCGGATTACCATTTTTATCGGATTGAGAACTTTCCACTTTCTTCAATTTTCAATTCGCTTATTTTTTTTGTCGCAATTTTCAGAAATTCCAAATAATTTTCGTCTCAATTTAATTTGCAAAATATATTTAAAAATACTTTCTCGAAAAAATTTAATTTAAAAACGGGAGATTTCCGAATAGATTTGTATCGTATGGAACCTAATTTAGAAAATTTACGTAGAAAGATAATAAGATAATTTATTGTTTAGGAAAAGCAGACATAAATCTCGAACGATATTAGATCAAAATTCTAATTTGCAACATAAACTCAAAGTTCTATAACTGATGAGTAAATCGTGCGTTTCCTGCAATCTGACTGCAATATGAGGTAACACGTGCAGATACGCATCTTTCACACTTGTGGCGTTTTTCTTGGATGTCATAGGTTATATTCCAATTTAATTTTTAAAAAGAGTTAACTTTCTTATATAACATATTTTAATAATTTTTTTTATAACACGGGCGTATTGTCGCACTTTTGGTTGCCGAATTTTAGCAAAAACCAAACAAGTCGATTCAAGATTTAAAAAAACAAATAAATTAAATTTTCCAAAATTTATTTCCATTAATCTAATCACTAATGAAATGCCTTTGTTAACAAGTTAATACTGCGAACTCAAGCGCAATTGAATTAAACATATTAAAATCGAATAAGCATAACAATTTAATCGCGCTTTAATAGCATTGTGCTCTATTCTACAATCCGGCCTATATCTCCCCCGAACAATACCCGCTCGTAAAATCAACGATATTCACAAACAACAATCAATACTCGCTAATTCATTAATACTTGAGCTCCAGCGAGGCGAAGTCCCCGTGGGACCGACGCGCGCGGCCATTTCGGCGCGCCGTTACGAAACTACCGGGTGCAGACGCGTCCCTTGAATCGCCATTCGAAACGGCGGCCGACGCGGAACGCGAGGCGTCAGCGCCCAATCGACTTTCATTATTCCGGCGCACGCTAATTGAGCTTTAATTACTCGCGGCGCCAACGCAGCCTCCCGCTCGCTTCCGTCTCCCGGCCGATCGCCCTCGGGCGCGGCGCGCGCGTTACACGAGCCAATAACGTCCAACTAGCGCGGCGAGCAGCTGCGGGCTTTGCGCGCGCGCCCCGTGTACGCCGGGACACTGTACATTTTTTTTTAATTTCACTCGACCCCCCTTTAGCCCGAGCGCGAGTTTAGCCGACACGATGGTGTGGACTGCTGCGTGGCGGACAAGAGTGTTTCGTATAGAGCGGATAGAGCGGATCAGAATTGTGGGAGGGGAAATTTTTTATGGGCTCCATTTGAAAGTTTTATTTTGCGCAATAAACGACTGAAGGGACTTATAGGGTTTGTCGTTGATGCAATTAGAATGAGCTCAAAACAAAGTAAAGCTAAATTTTGCCTAAGTTTCAATAGACCATGACAAAAAGTCCTAATTTGAATTTTAAATGTAAATGAAGTGAAAAGAAGAACGTAGTATGAATATAGTTTAAAAAATCATCTGTTGTTAAGAAATGTTACAGATATAATACTGAAAAATATAGAAACTAAATAGTTAAGTAGTATGAGTACGTATACGCGTTAAGTAGTATAAGCAAGTATGGTCAGACAACATGACTTTCCAACAAAGATCATATCATTTTTCATTTTAACAAATTCATCTTATCATAATAAGACATCTCGTAGCAGATTCAAAAAGTAGATCCTTTATCTTGAAATCTCAGCATCATCACCGCCGACAAAATCCCAATCCGACCCCCAACGACGGAGGAATCAATTTTTAAATCAATCAGCTTTCATTTTTCCTAACATCCATCGACGAAATCGACACTAGATTATTCTTATCTGACGATTGACTGCGGAATGTAAACGTGATAAAATTATCCAAGCCCCGTTCGCGTCGCACCCCAGCCCCGTCGGGAGCTAGGGGGACGCGCGCGACTCTTCCATTTCTCTCTTTCGGTTTCTCCCGTACATTTTTCATCTTTCGCTGCTTTTTCAGGGCGCCCTTCGACGACCCCCTCGTCGAGAACGCGTCACCCGGAATGTGACGCGAAATACGCCCACCGCTTAAAAAAAAACTCGCCGGGACGTTAAAAAAAAGGGAAAAATGAGGGTAGACAGGAGACGTCGAGAGAGGGATGACTGGCCCGCCGATTTGAACTCGACGCGTTTCAATCCGACGCCCGATTTACGAGTGTCCCACCCCCGCGCATCAGTTCGCAATAAAAAATAATCCAATTCCGAGTTTATCGCGCGGACCCGGCGGAGCCTAATTTTCCCGGGCGTTGTCCTCGCGCGGCGGAAAGTAAGAATAGAGTGCACGAGGAGCGAACCTATATATACGAGCAGTCAATAAAGTCGCTCCGCTCAGGTACAGCGCGAGAGAAGAGAGGAGAGTAACCGGTCCGCGAGATTGGCGTAGCCATAAATCGAGCCTCGACAGAGCAGAGGCGCGAGTTTGACCCCGGTGTCCGATGGCTGTTGCAGGAGGCGAGAGGCGCGTGGTACGATGGGCTCGGCCGCGGTCGCCGCCGGCGAGGCAGTCGGAAGGAAGCAGCGGCAGCAGCCGAGCCAGAGGCTGTCCGGCTTGGGATTTATCGATGCCAGGGTCGCAGTGGACAGCGCCGCAGCAGCAGCCAACGCCGGCCCGATGTAGGCCCGCAACGGGAGGGGGCGTTCTCCACTCTCGGCGGGGCCGCCGCTTAACAGCCCGACGGGCGACCGGGGGGAGGACACAGCAGGGCAGCGCCTCGAGGACGTGAGAAGCCGTCACGGCAGCGACGCCAGACACGCCGCCACGACGTCCAGCAGCAGCCGCCACTTCCGCGTCGTCCTCCACCCCACGTGGCCTGCACTATTACCTGATAAGGTACGAGAGAATCCCGCGCCCCGGGCTCATTCGTTATCGGCCCTCCCGGGGACGGCGCTTTTTTTTCATTTTAACGTCGGCCTGGAAAAAATGCTTCTTTCGGAATTTTATTTATCGGCCAAAAGCGTTCCCCGGCGATATTTCGATTTTTCAAGATAAATGACTCTGGGGCAAAAGGAAGTAGAACGAACTAAAACTGATTTTAGAAGGAGAAATTTACTTTACTCTTTATACACTCAAAAAGCCTTTTGTCTCGAAGAAAGTTTCGTCAATTTTATTTCCACATTTTTCGTTATAACTAACAAAAGAAATTTCGGTTATTTTATAAAATTTACCTTCTCGATCAATACAGGACGACATTGATTTGCGTAGCGCTCGCTTATCAATTCGACCGCTTTCGATATCCCCCGTCGAAACTCGCTTATTTTGTCCCACCGAATGCGAAATTCGAAACAAAAGGCGAAGCGACCCTCCGGGGTGCGATCGGGAATGCGCTGAGTGTCCTTCCGAGGGACGCATGAAAATGTACGCTTTAGCCTTTTTTTGCCGCGCTTTGTGTTTAGCTCGTCGGGCTCGCGCGCGCCCGGGCGACATTCGATGATTCACAACTTGAGCGCGCGCCCGCGACATCTGGTCTCCTCCGAGGGAAAAATGTCGAGAATGCAAAGGGGGAGGGCGGATACCGTGGCTCGCCTCCGCTCGTACGTGCCGCGAATACGCCGAGTCAGCGCGGCGGCGGACGGATCGAAACACCAATAAGAACATGCAAACGAAATGAAGCGGTCGGCCGATTGAATTAGCCCATTCGTAAGGAAAACACTCGAGGACCGAAATTCACCGGCGACTCTATTCTTCATCCCGCGATCTTCGCCGGCTCGCGCCTGTAACTACGACTCACTCGCAATTCGCCGTCAAACATTTGCTCTCGATTCTTCGGGAAATTTCAGTTTCCGAAGTGTATTTGAGTTTACGCTCCCGTAGATCAATGGGCACGGAGAGCCGTCGCGCGAGCTACTGAGCGCGATTAGAGCATTAGCTATGAAGCGCAAGGACATTACGGTCAATAATTGTTGCCGCGTGAAATAAAAACGACCAGACGAGGAATATAGACCAGGTGTAGCAGCCGGAAAAAAAGTCCAAATTCGAACGTAAAGCCTACTATAGCTATATTATTTTCGAAAACCTTAGTTTTTACAAACAGTAATGATCCCTTAATTCGCCGAGTACTTTCCAGCCGGGGCGAAAACGGACGGCTGATTAAAAATCCAAAAGAGTCCGCGAGTTCAACGCACGGCCTCGATGAATATTGGAGAAGCCGCGGCGTCGCGATTAATCGCCGTATGGACTCGGAGTCGACAAATTCGGCCCCTCGAGTCGCGGTCGATCGATGGCCGATGGAGGGGAGCACGCGCGCACGCACGGCCAAAGAAAGCGCCGCCGGTGACAGCGACTAGCTACGGTCTAAAGTGCACACCTGAACGCGGGACGCGATAAGCCCGACCTTTTGGATCGGTGAAATTGGAAGCGCTTCCGCCGGTAACAATGCCAGTCCGACCGTTCCGCGAACGATCGATTTTATTTATTCCGTTTTTATTGCTGGTTTATCGATTAAATAAGTTTCGAAAATGCGTACGTTAGAATGAAAACAAACTGAACAAATTCAGGGTGCGTTTATTTTGCGTAAGAATCTTAAAGAAAATTTTGAATTGATAAATAAACAAAGTTTTCCTAATTATTTACATACATGTCAATTTCTTTGCCGCGCATACACTAAAGCTGCTTAAGAATTAATGAATGTAAATAAATAATAAAACTTTTCCGGTTATAAATAAATTGTATTTATGTTTTACCAAAGTCTACCTTTAGAATTCATTATTACAACATTAAATAACAATTTTATTTTTAAACATTCTTAGTAAAAATAAGACGCCACCTAAACGCACCCTCATTGTGTTCGCGCGTAATTATTCACTGATTTTTAAACACAAGTTTAATAGTACGTGTACAATAAATAATGCAATATTAAAAAAGATGTTCACCCAACAAAAGGACGAGCGATATTTTATTTAATTATTTGCACTGCACGGAATGCCAATGTACGCGCCAGCGAGGTGCGCAAAAACGCGCGCGGCCGAGCAAAAAGCAAAGTAAGATTTAATTTAGCGATCGAGAATAAGAGTGGAATGAGCGGGAGAAAATAAAGCCCCTTCCGGTTAATCAACTTTCAATGCATTTTAAAGCAGCCGGCCGTCATCCTTTCTTTCGCACGCAGCAGTTAATAAAGCACGGCGCGTGCTTGATTTCGAACAATCCCGCGCGACGCCGGACGGGCTCGCGCGAGTGTCATTTTTCAGAGATTTCCATCGGTAACGCGGCCCGTGCTATCGATTTATTCAGTTTCTTCCATGAATATTAATGCCTCCCCCCGGCAGCGCGACCCTACCGACTGACGCGCCAAGAGCCCGAATAACCGCGCCGGTAATATGTGGGCTTAAAATATATTAAACGCTCACGGCGCGCGGAAACTCCGGGCTCGCGTGTATACAAAAATTATTGTCGCATTCTTTTCTTTAACCTTCGGTACTCTCCCGTTCACCCGAATTAGGATTAACGTGATATCGATTTTAAATGATCGAAAATGAACTTATCTCGTGGTCATAAATATGCAAAGTAGGAGGGGATAGAGAGGGAGCGGAAAAAGTACGTGTAAAAGAAACATAAAGTGCCTAATGTAACTTTGTCGCAGTTTCAGCAGCTCCGCTGAGACAGTATACTTCTTGGAGTTCGTAATTTTTAGTAGTACTTAAAATAGCGTTGTACATTCAAATATTTATACGGCTCTGTTAATGAGACTGATTACACCTCGAAAGAAAGTATAACGGTGTGTAAAACTTTGAAAGTGGCCTAAAAAGCTTTAAGTCGGAAAGTTCCTATAGTTTTATAGAAAGCCATAAAAGTTATAGTCTTTGCTTAAATAACTAACTATCTTGAACTATTTCAAATTTTTAAGCAATTAATAAGGTTTCCTTTTAAATCAATTTTCACAAATCAATATACTACATATTTCATAAAGTTCGATCAAATCTAATGTAACTTTCTTCGTCACGAAGTGACCGGAAAAACTGAATTATAACGCCTCGAAGTTCAAATCAATAGGAAATTTTCGAAAATCTTTGTGAATTCGTCCACTGGAAATAATTTACAGTAATTCATCAGCTGATCGCTATATAGTGCTTCGGGAGCGCCGCGGGGATCTCGGAGGCGGCGTCGATCCCGCGCGACACCTCGATCGCGCCTCAATAATTCAGTCGGGCCGCCAGTCGCTGGGCTCCCAGGGCGCTGAAAAATCGATTAGCCCACTATGTGGACCAGTAGGTTAAGCGGGCGTAACGCGGGCCCGCGAGCGCGTGCGCGTCGCCGCTCGCGGGCTTCAAAGGGTCCGCTCCGCGTACGCTTACGTGCGAAATTAAAAAAAAAAAATGGGGGAAAAACGACGACTCGGGCCCGTACGTTGCCTCGCGCTAATTAGCGCGCGCTCGGCTATTTTTGCGTGACCTTGCGGCCAACTGAAGTCGCGGATATTTTCGGCGGGGCGGGCTGGAACGGCCGCTCGCTCGCTCGCTCGCTGCCCGCCTATTCAGACATTAAGGAATTAATTATTCGCGGATTCTGCGGCATTGTCCCAAATGAACTAGCTTATCGGCTCCGCGGCGAGTAATTGCGGGAGCAGCCGGGGCTCGCGATTAGACCCGATAAATTGAGATATTATCCCGGATTATTTTTGATGATCGGCGGTATTTTAAAGGTTTAGGACCGCGCCGGGCTTAACTAATCGCATTATTCGCCGAGTTCGAGTAACGATTGAAAAGTTTCCGTTTTTGCGTGGTGTATCCTGATTAAGAGCTTCTCGAGCAGTCAAAGCGAACGCAGACGCGTGCAAGCCTTATGAGACGCGCGGCAAAACCGAGAGCAAACTTTACATTTACATTGTGTATTCGGGCTCTCGTATCCCCCGCTCGTATACACATCGAGAAATAAAAGTCACGGCGCGCTTTAAATTTTATCGTGCGCACGAAATACATCCTGCGCGTCTAGCGGAACGTACAGGAGCATTTCAAAGCCAGCGAGTTTGCGCAGCGTTATTTTCGTTCGCCTCGGCTACGCGAAATTAAAAAGTAACTCAAACGCACCGCATCGCATTCGAATGAAATGCAAAGCATGCAGCAGCAACAAGCAACATCTTTCGATTCGCTAATGTTCGAGCCGCGTCTTCTTTTCGAACTGCAGCGGCGCCGTTAGATGCACGGCGGGTCGGGTGAGCCTCGCGGGGGGGCGAGTTCTAGGTATCCAGAGCGGCTTTTGATCGACTGCTCGGAAGGCACTCAATTAGCGATCGCTCGAGAGGTACACGGCGGACGCGAGAGAGGAATACACGCCGGTGCTTTGGGTGTTCGCAGAGCTGGAGAGGCGGCCGCAGCCGCAGCTGCCTCGGAGCTCTGAGGAGCTGGAGGATTTGCAAAAGCTGCTGCACTTCCCGGAAGAGGTGGCGCTCAGATTGGCGGAGAGCGAGTACCAGCTGTTTTATCAGGTGCCGCCCGGCGAGTACCTCCGTCACGTCTCCCAGGACTTCACGGCCTCGCAGCAGCAGCAGCAGCAGAGGGAGCAGCAGCTGCGCCGCGCCAGGGAGGAAGCCGAGTCGGGCCAGCAAGCGGGCCCCGTACTCACCAGCAGCTCGACGCAGACCGAGGACGAGGCCTGCTGGCCTACCTCCACGGCCTCCGTCAGCGTACAGACGCTCATCGACCGGTTCAACGAGGTAAGACGCTACGCCTAATTATACGCTATTTCTCGTGGAAATTTTCTATTTTAAATACGAACGGTCTACATTTTCTTTTTAATTTTTCCATAGTTTATGGGTACAAAGTATACCCACACTTTGAAACTTCATTTGCGTACGTCAAAAGATCTAGTTTGCAAATACTGCTGTCTGTTCATTGATGCGTAGCTTCCTTAAACGGCATTTAATGCAATATTCTACTAATTATATAATTTTATTTAAAAATGATAAATAAAGTAATAAAAAATTTTTACTCAAGATTTACTTTTTTTTAATATAAAAGAACTATGAGAGTATAAACTATGAAATATAAACGTAGAGAAATGTATACTAGTCAAAGAGTACTTGTTTTCGTCTTTACAATTCATAAAAGCGAAGTACAAACATTCTTTCTTAAACGATTCGTTCCAGACAATTCATTTTTTTCAAATTAGCATGATAACTACGTTTGCATTTTCTCTTTAAACTTTAATTTTGTTCTGAAAAATTTTTCTTCGAATAATCTAAATTTTTTACAATTTCTTCCAAACTCCGTAATAGACTTCAGAAAGTTTTTAAAAAATGAGTCTAATAAAGACAGACGAAAAGTTTGATTTCCCAAATGGTAGAATATTCAGCTGGACCCTTTCGCATCCGCGTACCCTCGAGATTGCCTTAAAAACCTCAAAACTTTCGCGAACAAAAAAAAAGTCTAATTTCGTCCGCTTGTAAATTAAACTAATCCTCCAAAACACGGGCATAATGATAATTGGTTCCCCAGGTGAACTCATGGGTGAGCCACGTGATTACCAGCGGATCAACGGTCGAGGAAAGGCAAGCCCAGCTCTCGTGCCTGCTGAGAGTGGCTCAGACTTGCTGGAACATCGGCAACTTTAATTCCGCCATGGAAATTGTCGCCGGTCTCAAGTAAGTAAATCCCACCCCGCTCGCCCAAAGGAAACATCGATGTCTCGAGAAAAACGCGGAAGAAACAACGACGGAGACCCTAGTAGCCACGGGCCAACTTCCTTCCTGATGCGAAAAGTCATCGGGAGGGAAGAGGGATCCTCGTAAGCGCGAGATCGTCGACAGCCGGAAAGCCGCGAAAGTTAGCCGGGGATAAAAAGAGAGGGGAGTGGCGCGAAGACGACAACGGCGCTAAAAAGTCGCGAGCCCGCCCCTCCCCGCGCTCGTGTCTGGCGCTACTTGCGCTCGCGAGGGGGACGGGCGCGCAATTACGTCCGGTAATTTGTCGGGGGGGAAGTAACGCTCGCGCGTCAGACAACTTGCCCGACTGTTTGCCGATATTGTTCGCCGGACTGTTCGCCGGGATTTTAATTTCTTCCCCCTCCTCGACCCGGTGCTTTACGAGCCTCCCCGCGGGCAGCGCCGGCTTTTTTATCCGGAATTACGGCGCTGCGATGAGAATGAACTCGAGGTTTAGAGCCTGAGATTTAATTAAACTGAGGTTACGCGCTAAGTATTGCAGAAAATAGTCGCGGTATGCGTTGCAATGAAACCAGATTTACAAAGGGATTAGCAAACGGACGAAAATAAAGGGCACGCCGAGATTTTGCGAACATTTTTGTTTGGATTTTTAATTAAATTCCGGAAAGGAGTCGGACCTTTTTGTATGAAGAAAAATTTAAGTGACAGTGAATTTTCGTCGTCTATTAAGTTTTGATGGAGATAGTTTTTAATTAATCCATAAAGCAAACGCAGCGATTAAATAAAGAGTTCCTTTAGAAAGGCTATAAAGTAACACTAGTCTGACATAACACTTAATTATTGCTTTATTATAATTTGACTGCGCTTTTCTACGTTAATTCCAGAATTTTAATCAACTCCGCCAACTCCAAGGTAATCAGTTTAAAAAATTTCATCCTTTTCTTGTCAAATCTATACTTCTGCATATTATAAAAAATTAAAAAAAAATTGCATCAGGCATAATATCCTCTACGTTATAGATCGTACATAAAAAGACTCTTCAAACTCATAAAAGAACGACAATGCGTCATCAAAACAAATCTCGATTACCGGCCGAATGATCGACGAGCCGTACGTTGGCAAATCGAACGATCCCTCGCTGACGAGGCACAACGTCAAATCGATTTGGCGTCTACATAGGGCGCGATTTTACGACTCCACCTGCGTAAAACGCCGTAGCGTCGCAGTGACGCGATTGACGTCTTCGCGAGTCTCCACCGGCGTATCCGGGCCATGTCGCTCGTTAACCTACGCCAAAATGGAACACGTTGGACCGGGCCACCCTTTCACTCCCTCGTCAGATTGGACTTTTAAGATCGAGCCTTGATTAAATTCGGCAACGCGTCCTATTTGCCGAGCGGGGTGGCTGTTTGACTTTAATTAAAAAAAAGAAGAAGGCGTAGCAAGGAACCAGTGCGTATAGGGGAGAGCGAATCGCGTTGCTTTAATTTTCCGACTGAGTAACGATACGTTGAGTACACAATGTTAATGGGTAAACTACGCATTTAGGATGTAAGCATGCACGCGCGAGTGGAAAAAAAATTTCGCGAAAAGAAAATCGCGATTCCCAGGGCGCGGCCGCACGTTAATTAGTTCCAAGCTGCAAAGCCGAGCAATTACAACGATATTCCGCCGGTGCGCGCGAAATTTTATTCCCCCTGCGATTGCTTATGCACCCTTACGCTCTGATAATTCCGAACTCGGCCGCGCGGGAACCATGTCGAAACGCGCTAACTCGAAAAAAAAGGACGGAGAGAAAGTGGTAATGAGATAGAGAGGAACACGGTTTAAAATAGGAAAAAAAAGAATAAGCAGAGGAGATAAAAAAGAAAGTGGAGGACCGCGATGTAGCGGCGGAACAGACCCTCCCTCGGGGGGAAAAAACAGGGGGGGTTCGGGGGAGTCCGCTTAATAGCGCGAATGAGTCGTTACCGCGCGGAGGCCGCGGAGATAAGGGCATCGTTTGCGGGAACAACGCGATTTTAACTCGTCGCGCCGGCACTCCGCTTCTTATTGCTGTTTCTTTGCTTTCCGCCTTTGTTTTTCCCTCGAATGGAATTTTAACGGAGGCTCGCCCTAAGCGAGGCGAAATTAACTGTATTAAAAGGGAAAGAGCGCGACCGGAATCAAATAGTCCGGAGGGAGAGCGGGGGAGTCGTAAATCAATTTGTCGAATGTCGCAAACTCTTATCGCTCGGCGATGTAACTTTGTGAAAAAAGGGTTCGCTACTCCAGAAGTTCTAATATCTGCTATTAATCGGAAACTCCCAAAATCTCATCATTTACCGTAAACGATTTGACTTTACTTTAACCGGCGTTTTATGAAAAATTAAGTGGTTTCAACAAAATTATTCTTACAGATAGTTTAACTAATTTCAATAACAAGTTTAAAAATATGAACTACTAACTTTTAAGCGTATTCCGCAAATCCCCTGGATTATCTCAGATGCACTTATTCTTCATTGAAAAAAAAAAGAGAAACGGAAACCAATCCACACCCGTACGTCTAACTGAACTTTTCATCTCTTTCTAAAGAAAAACCGCTTTCATAATTACTATCGCGAACGCAGGAACCGCCTCACAGGTGCGCACCTGTTAATCCCCTCCTAAATAAACCAGTCCTCACCCGCGGGTAAAAAGGGCACAGCTCAAATCCGCAGCACTTGCGCGCGGGCTAAACCCACCGATCCAGCTCTCCTATACTCCCCACCCTCGGAGCCGGTAATCCGCACGGGCGACTTTATTTATTCACCCTTCGCTGGCACGCGCGCGCAGCTCAACGAAAAATGTTTAATAAAAGTTTCACGCCGGCGCGGCTCGTTCCGCGGCGGCCTGCATTATTAACCCCGCCGTGGGGTACCTTAACGTATACGCGCGCTCGGGAAAGGCCTCGTCATCCCGCCCCGGGAGCACGCGGGATCCGCGGGTACGTACGTGCGCGCGGCCCCGGCCGAGCCATTAGTCCTCCCCGGCGCGGCGCCCTTTAGGGCCGGCCTCAATTTCCGTCCGCGCGATCGCGACTCGAGCCGTCGTTTCCGCGCGCCCCGCTCCGGGATCGCTCTCACGGGGGCGGCAGAGAAACGATCGCCCCGGCCGAAAGGCGCCTCGTTAGGCGCGCGGCTGACGGATGCCGCGCGAGGATTCGCCAGCGACGCACCGTTCGCTGTTTGCTAATGGAGATAATACGCGGCCCCACGCAATTGCTGCCGCGGCGAAGTAACCCGCGGCGCCTCGGTTTTCGCGGGATAATTCCGACGCGGTGGCCCGTCATTTGTTAGCTGTAATTAGCAGGTATAAGCAGCTTTCGTAAGTAATTAGGAGTTTGTACAAATGCGCTGCTTTTAAAAATGCAAGCTTTTTATAGAAAGATTTTCCACGTTGAATTTGATCTCTTAAAATGTCAAAGTATGAAGAAGCTTTTCATTCGAATTAAAAAGATGCGAGAATGTCACTTTTTAATTAACCGTAAGACTACTTTTTAAATACTTTTCGATTAAACAAGTTTATGGGGTATAAGCAATAATGATATGATGCAAATTAAAAAGTTAAACATACTAGACTTTACAGTAATTGTTGAGTTCGACTTTAACTTTCAATATTGAAAAGGAATTTTTAAACAAACGATAAAACAGTTGTACACCGCTAATGCCTAATAATAGCCTATAAGCATGATCGCGTAAATAAAAGTACCGAACGATGTAACCGAAATTTGTTCATCAGCGACCCACTTTTCATTGTCTCGCGAAAAACACATTGCCCCCACGTCCTACATTTGCCCGTACGCCCGCACCCACGCATACTCCCCCATTGTTTATAAGCAAATACGTTCGCCTCCTCGGAACTCTCATCACCCACCCCACCACCCCACCCCTCGCCTCCTTCATTCCGTTCACGTGTATCCATTTGTCCACGTCTCCTCGAGCAGCCTCACCCCCCGCCACTTCCGGCCTGCACCCTCGATACAGTCGGTCGCTTAACCGCAGCCGCGCGCCGTATACATCCGACCGCTCCGGAATTTCGTCGAGGCACTCGTGTTCCCGGCGAGTTTCGCATCCCGCCAGGGAAAGTTTATCCTACCGGAGTCCGGGCTACGGGTGTAACCGTGAGGACGCGCATCGACGGTTTACGCCGGGCCGAACGGATTTTCGGCGCTGCGCGCTAATGGCCATCGGGGAGATTGGAGGGGTTTACTGCGTTATAGTTATGATTTTTATGATTTGGTGTTACGGGGGGAAGGAACTCGGGGTACATTAATCTCGGGCGGCTTCGTGAATTATAACGAATTGAGTATCTCCCGATCGCTGGTATACTCCCTTTTTTCTCGATTCTTGCTGTTTTATTGAGTAGACGGCGGTAGAGTTGTCGGGAAATTTATGAGCTTGGCTGACATTGATTATCCTAATTATAACCGATTCATTATATTTACACAGTACGAATGTATCATAAAAGAGGATTTTTCTTTATGTGGAAAAGTTTAATTTAATATTAGGCTGCGTGCTCAAATATTTTCATGACAATCGTGAAAAAGTTTTCAATGCTATGAAAAAGCGCTTTTAAAAAAAATGTTGGAATAAAAAAGAAAGGGGCACGTGCAAATGACGGCTCCACTCGGTTCCACTTGAAAAGTTGCGTCCTAAAAAATGGCATTATCAATTAAGAGCCGAGCGGAAATATGACGTCGACGACGGTGAAAACTGTTGCTGGAAAAACTGTATCAATAAAAAAAGGGCTGCACGAAATGTTGAAGAGCGAAACGCCGTGAAAAATGCATTTACTTCGAAAAGCCGTTATTCAGCCCGTGGGAGGGGAAAAAAAGAAAGGCTCACTGGCAGGATTAATGAGCGTATGATATGCGGATAAGAAAAAAGCTATTGTACGGCTTAACTGTTATTTATTAGACGAGCCCGGAGGAAAGATTAAAATACGTTTTATCGATCGGTCGGAAATAAATTTTTAAGGAGCTATTATTAATAAGGTCAAGTACATAATAAGAGCTGCTTGTATCCGATGGAAAATAGTGATCGATTATTGAATAAAAATTTTATTCCTTTCATAAAAAATTCTAATGGTGACCCATAAATATCCTATTTCAAAATTAATGTTACGAATTTCTGAATTTTACTTGTCGATCGTATCGCACTCGCGCGATCAAGAATACAAAAAATACGATACAATAAACAACGAATAAATCACTGGAGTTTCAGAGCAACACCTTCGTCAAATCACTATACAGATTCCAAAAAAAAGAATTTCATTAAATCACTCGAGAACCATATTATCCCTCGACTACCAAAAGACGTGAGAATTTTTACTTTCTGCAAACCCGAACTTTTCTCCGAGTCAGTTCAGCCCTTGCAATATATCACTTACTTTCACGGCATCTGCTTTACGATCTCTCCTCGCCATCTTCGTAACAGGCGCACGAAAGGCTCTCCGAACCAAAGGCGCAATAATTATCACCACCGTGCGTTTTCCATCTACACCCTCCGGCGCTGTTCCCGCGAGCGATCGAGTGCCCGGTAAAAAGGACCGAGCGCGAAAAGGGAAATTTCCGGCGAGCAGAAAAAGCGACTCGCGCGCGCGGCACTTGACCTCGTTCGCAAAGTTGCGAGCGACGGACGCGGGATTAGCCGGCCGGTTGATACCCCCGCGTCGATATCCGCTCGCGCGGAAATTTATTCCGCGCCGGGGGAGCGAGCGCGCGCGAACTCGCGGGAATGAAGAAATATGAATTGAAAGTTGCCGCTTTAAGTTTCGAGAGTCAGCCAGTCGAGTCTACACAGTCGGGAGATTGCGGAAACTTTCTTTTTGCCCCGGCGCTTTTTTGCAACCGTCGCGTCGTCTTCCTTTTTTTTGCTTCTCGGCGAAGTCGGTAAGTCGTTTATCGAGTTAATTGCCAAGTTCGCGCGGATTTTTATGAGCGGACTGGGAGGAGAGCGAAGGGGTGGAGGGAAACAGTATAGTTGCGCCGAAGTTTTCGCGCGGCGTTCGATTGCGAAGTACACTTTGTTAAAGAAATCTAACGAGCTCGCGGTGGTGGAAAAATCTTGCTTTGTTTATTCTTTCCTGGTATCGGCAGTTCGAGACGGCTCGGTCATTACGCGAACGCGGCATGATTTACGTGAGTTCTTCGGTTTCGCACAAAAGTTGCACTGAAACTTTGCTATTCTTAAACTGAGTTTCCGTCATTATTGATTGGCTCGTTTCGATTTGTAATTGCAGTTATCAATTTAAGTACCAGTTATCATTCTTGCTCGATTTCATATTTATTATATTCATTTATACGTTCATTATCTAGACGCCCGAATATAATATCCTGGCTATACGTCACGGTAAAGTAGAATCATTTTTCAAAAGAAATTGATCAAAAATGCAAATGTAGTAGTGAAGATTAGGACGCAGCGCGCCCTAGTTAAATACCGACTCTATAAAAGAATATCAAATTATCTTTTTAAAAAAGAAAAACTCATCAAAATGATTTTAATCTTTTTAAAAATATGTAATTTTGACGTCTTTCTTTTGAGGATAATCAAAGTATAAAAAGATATATTTTTCTGCTTTCAGATCGAGCAAGCTGAAGCCGTTCTGGCAAAGTGTAAACGAACAGATCCCGGTGTTGGATTACCTTTCTTCCGCTCTTCTTCCGTCTTCCGAATATGAATATGCCCTGGCCCGTGCCCTGTCGATGCCGGAATGCCCGGTGGTGCCCTTCTTCGGAGCGTTCTTGCGCGAGCTCCGAGAAGTCATCTCTAACGCCTCCAAGGTGAGTACCGATTTGCGTTAAGAACTTTTTTTATTTAAATTTTCCTGATAAAGCGTTTCAAAGTGCTCGTTTTTCACTGCTATATTGGATTTCTGAATTGCGATGGAAATATTATTATCCAGTGCAAAAATTAATTATTCTGTATACCTACGTGCACGTTGTAAATTAATTTACGATTATTTGCGAATGTAAAATAATATTTAATGTAAAGTAAATGTTGCGCTATAAATATTCTTAGAAATGTATTGCAAATTGTATTGAACATGTACACCAGCTAGTCGTGAAATGAATTTTCCACCATCCCAATAACATGTATTTACCTGTAAGCATACTATCAAAATGCAAATAAAATATTCAAATCTCTACACTAACAGTACAACTACAATTTTTATACAAGAATAAAAATGTAATCATTACAGCTAAACAAACTTGTGTACACAAGCAATATGGAAGCTCAGTAAAATATGTCTTCCCTATTATGAAAATCTACCGCGTTTCGAGCGCGATGGGCATTGCATTTCGAACTCAATTTCGAAAACGCGCGTACTAAAATCCCTCAGTACAGATCTTAAGGTACAAGTCTCGCTATATATTTTCCGATGCGCCGTGCGCACTAACAAGCGGCAGCATCCCGGGATTACGCGCCGGCCGAGAGGGTCACGGCGCATTACGGGAATCCGGCCTGGGATAAAAGCGATGCAGTCGAAATCTCGGACGCTCGCGCCGATCGAAGTGCACTCTCCGGCGAGATCTCGCGCCGACACGCGGGGGCCGGAGGAGCGGACGAATGAAACGGGCGAATTAACGGGGCACGCGAGTAATGCGCCTCGACGAGCTTCGCATATTTTATTCGTCGGCTGTAAATGCTACCTCCTCCCCCTCCCCCCGTCGAGCCATCCTCGATTGCGTTTTCTTCGGGAACCGCGGGCAAACAAACAGACGGGCTGAAATGTTTGCCCGGAGTTGCGCCGCGGAGAAACTCGCCGATCGAAAAAAAAGCAAGCCGCGCAAAGAAGCGATGATGTTTAATGAAAAAAAGTTCGCCCGGCTTTGAGGGTACTTTTCATCCGGTTCGCCAAGTGGTTCACTTGAAGCGTTATATTTAAATTCGAAAATTTCCCGATGTTTATTATTGTGCAGTTTGGGGAATTATTTTAAACTTTGTTATAAATTTTTATCGCGTCGCGATAATAGGTAATTCTAGAATTCAGTAATACGCTTTCCGGGGAATATTCCGAAATAATTGCGTTCTATATCAATTCGGTGCAGGGTAAGTTCGTTACGTGCCGTAAGTGTGCTATAACGCGGGAATGAACATAATGGGTCAATCGACAATTCAGCGCGGAACTAAATATTTTACGGGCAAAATAAATTTATCGAGTGCAGATTTAATTCATACGGGAGTGACATCGTTATTCTCGTAACGAGCGCAAAATAGAATCGTAACAATATTGCCGCGGAAATATCTTTTATCGAATCTACAGTTTAAAACCGACTGATGTACTAATTCCTCCCAGCTCCAATAATTTCACATGCGCGAGTTTTATTGGCACGAAAATGTGCAAAGGCCAATCTGATAAAGCTACAATAAAGATAATTCAATCCATCCCCCGGGAGTTTAATTTAACTTGTCCTCTCAAAATCTTTATATCCAATTAAGGTCACGGAACTAATGGAACCCCCCGCGCCCAGCGAAGGAAGTGGCAGCCGCGATATAT
This sequence comes from Eurytoma adleriae, assembly GCA_900480045.1. Taxonomy (NCBI): domain Eukaryota; kingdom Metazoa; phylum Arthropoda; class Insecta; order Hymenoptera; family Eurytomidae; genus Eurytoma; species Eurytoma adleriae. Next base: position 129,708 of record UXGC01000154.1, read on the forward strand.
TCATCGATTCTTATTAATTATTTCCGCGAGCGTCAAAAAGAAAGGGATGCTCCCCAAAGTGCTCTCGAATTTCAGCCCCGACTCCGGCATTTTTCATTTCCTCCTCGCTCTTATTATCTCCTCTTCGAAACATACCGCGGATGCTCCAGTTGGCGCGCTCGAAAAACGTGCTCGGCCATCCTCGCAATTTTAAGCGTCCGCCGGCGTTCCGCCGGCTCCCACCGGAGGAGGTCCGGCCCCAGCGCCTCTTAATTCCTGGAAAAATAAAAATCGGAGGAGTCGCTCCTCCGTGGGCGGCCGGCCATTCGGACGCATCAGCGGCGATTTGGCAAGCCACCAAGGGGCGCGATAAAATGCGAGCGTCGCGCGCGGCCAATTTATTTTTCCACGTTTTTACGGGCGCACCGCGCCTCGGTGAACTTGTTGAGTACGCCGTTTTTCCGGGGAGGACCGCGCGGCCTTTTACGTCCGGCCGAGGGCCGTGAGACGTGATTCGACTCGATAATAGGACGCGCTACGTCGCTCGAGAACCGCCTGTGACTCTGGTGAGCGGTGGCTTGACATTTTTTTTCGTACAATTTGTTTGCGGTCCAGGTAAATATATCACGGATTTCTTTTTTTTTTCTAAGAATTGATATTTTTCCAAATAATATAATATAACAAATCCTTTTAAAAAATACATATTTTCTTTGCTGTGTACCAGTTTTGATAAAAAAAAGAAAATATATAAAATAAGTAAATGTTTTATTGAGTGAAAATAACGCGCATTTAAACGATGTAATATTAGAAAGAACAAAGTTAAATGAATCCGGAAACAAAAGCTATCAGCGAGATAGGAAAGTTCGTATTTCTCCAAAGATGCCGCGTACTTCCGGCTACTCCTTTTGCGGAAACACTTCTATTCATATTGATTACTTCCAGGATGTCAGAAAAGGCTCAATGTCGGCCTGCCAAGATTTCCCCGTCTCCGCGCAGCTGCCATAAACTCGGCGTAACCGCGGCGAAATCTTAGAAGCGGGTAATGCCCACTCCTTTCCGACCTTTTTAATTACTTCGAGAGAGAGAGAGAGATAGATAGATAGAGAGCGGGGATGAAAAAGTCACGGGAGCAGAGGGCATCGCTTTTCCGCGTGTATCCTCGCATTAGCCGACCGGCCGAGCTTATTTCTTACTTAGCGTCTTAATGTTCCCGTTTCGCCCGTGTAACGCGCTAATGCGGCCGGAAATAAAAACTCTGTATCAAGGCGCGCGGAGGAACTATTTTTTTCCCCGCTTTTTTTGCGTGTGTAAGGAGAGACCGGGGGGAAAAATGTTTACTTCAATTTACTGGTCTGGTTTTATAAGAGTGCATATTTTGCGGAATATAAACTCGCAATTAGCGGCGAGTAATATTTGCACGTTATTAAACAAGAAAATTAAATGTAAGTGAATTTTTCACGTGTGGACGGATATTTGGTTTTTAACTCACGTTTCGTTTCATCAGTTGGAAACAAAAATTAAAACTGCATGGGCAAAAGGATCATACGATACTGCGTGCTGTACTGTAAAATTTTCATTGTACGAGTCAGTATTAATTTACTACGTTTATTGTAACTGGAATATTATTATAATGGAATTGAGAGGGATAAAATACAATATCAATTTGTAGACGTTTTTATACCACGATATCGAGTGAAAAAGATTATATAATTTGTTCTATACGAACGAAACAAGCACCGATATTGGTTTCCAGCGTTAGGCGATACCGGCCCGAAATCAATCAGCACTTAAGAAAGCGAACATTTATTGGCAAAAATAATACCGAGACGTTATATCAGGTAAAAACTATAAGACGGTAGATTGAAAAAGTAGCCGGAGCGAAGAGAAACGAGGAAGGAGCCACGGAGGGGGTCTTAAGAAGAGAAGATAAAGAAGCAGGGAGAAAGCATGCGTCGACAAGGTTAGGGGTTTCTATCGGCCTCCAGCAGCTTAGACGGTTGTAGGCCGGCGGAAACTACTTGCTCTTGTCGTCGGCGATCAACGGTCTCGTCGCTCCTCGGATTTCACTTCAACTTTTTTACCGTCTCTTGTTCTCGAGAGGACATTTATTTCTCGGCGAGTGCTCCGCTTTTTTTTCCCTCCTCGCCCGCTCCACCCTGCGCCGCTTGTAAAAGTGTCTCGCGGACAAAAGTGAATTCGACGCGAGTGGACCTTTGCACAACGGTTATGGGGATTTCAATGTGTGCGCGAAATTTCGAACGACCAATGCTAAACTCGTTACTCCGCATTTCGTTGTCGCCACGATATTGTCGGCGCGGCAGTTAAATTTGTAACGACGAAAATTTTATGTTGGAAAAAAATGTAACGATCGGATTGCGCTGAATTTTTTTAGCTCGCGCGTACTAGGTGTTCGATATTAAAATATTTAAGATATTTCATTTTAAAAAAAGTCCAATTTTAAAAATTTAAAAAGTTATTGAAAAAATGTCTCAGATAATAAGTTATATTTAGGTAAAGCGAATATATATGATCGATACTTTGCGAGTGCTTCGAAATTTTTCAGGTCATCTGCAGCGCAGTTGAAATTAATTTTTTTTAAAGTTTAATATCTCTAGACTCTCAAATATAATATTTCGAAATTCGAAGCAGATCCTACACATTATACTGTAAAATATCCAACAGAATTAAATTGTATCATTACTTTAAACCCGATTAAAATATAGTAATACAGAAGCACTTGAATCGTAATATCCACCATCATCGCAGTGTTCAAGATTACACGTTAAATTTTAAAATGTATTACAAAAATATAATTTTGCTCCTTCAAGTATATCCCAAAGCTAGAAATTCTGCAGTAGCTAATAAAGCGTCTATTAAAGGAGACGTGAATTATTTGTGTGCGCATGAGCAGCATCCTCCGGAGTACAGAGAGAACGAGACTTCGCGCGCTAGCAGTAAGGAGGGCGAGTCCCTCGAAAACGTGCCTTTACCCTCGCCCGGCGCGAGAGTCATCGGCGTCGAGAGCGACCATGGCGCCGCACCGGTAGCCGCCCCCGACGCGCTCCATCACCCCTATCACCTGCACCAGCAGCAGCTGCAGGATGCCGAGCACCAGCAGCAGCAGCGCCGGCGCACGCTCGAGCGCTCCGAGAGCCGCGCCGAGCAGCCCTCGCCGAGGCGAAGGATCTCCGAGGAGGCCTCCACGAACACTGTCCTCGAGAAGGTAATAACAACAAATCTTAAGAGTTTTAGTTTTTCATTAATTGCTCAATTGAAAATTTATAACGGTTTAAGGGTTTATTTAAAAATTTAAGGTATGGCCACACTGTATTGGATTAATGAAAATTGCTTTAGCAAAAACTGCAGTTTGTTAAAAGTTCCTATTAATTAAATAAAAATCGTTTAAAAAAACACTCACGTTTTATAGCGATAATTAAGCAGAAATTCCGAGAATCCAACCGCGGCTAATTAATATACGAAACGTTCGCCAAAACTTTCATCCCACAGTTAAATTTTTTAAAAACCCCTTGAACGCCGCGGCGAAAAAGTTTCGCGCGAGTTTTCGAATGAGCGGCCAACTCGTTGTCGAGTCACCTCGAAGCTATAAACGAGCGTTGCAAAAATGCCTACCCTGTTGCAGCTGATGCTCTTCCACCAGCACCGCCATGCCCGGGGCAGGGACGCGACGACGGGCTCGCTGCACCGGACGCTGAGCGTGCACACGACGACCCTGGAGCAGACGTACATGGAGGAGGAGTGCGACGAGAACGACTACCACCTCGATCTCGACTCCTACCGGCCGGTGCAGCCGCTCAAGCACGACCATGGGGTCGCCCTCTTCCCCGTCGCCGCGCCCCAGACCGGCATGGATCTGCACCTCCTCCAGGTAAGCGTGGCGACCGCTTTGAAAAATTGCGCGCCTGCACGGAGATTAGTCGGCCCGCGCGATTGAGATTGATCGCGAGCGAGCGTACACTTTCGCGCGTAAGCGTATCCAAGGGTCCATGCGACCGGAAGCGTTCGCCGAAATTGAAAGTTTTATGGAGGAAGATGCGAGCCGCGCCGTGGGGGGAGACTGCCCCCGGAAAAAAATTCGAGCCGCCGCGGGAGTAAATATATGAGGATCGATGAATCTTCCCGGCGGCGTCGGGACTGATGATTCGAGCGAGGAAATTACTGCACGCCCACGCGGAAGCAAAGATTAAGTGCATGATTAGGCGTAATGAAAAAGGAGCCATTAGAGCGGGGAAGCGTGTGGGAATAAAATTAATAAAAATCGGGGCGTCTTTTTTTATCCGTTACTCCGCGAAGACGCGAATTAACTCGAATGGCCGTTCTTGAAAGTGCGCAAGAAAAGCTTCCTTCCCCCGTCGGACTGTAAAAAAGAAGCCAGCGGGCCGCAGCTTCGTCCTTTTTCTTCTCGCCCACACCTTTCGCTCCTGGGTTTTATTAGAGCAAGAAAATGATGCACGCGCTATTGTATTATATTTAAAGGGGTCATAATAAGAGGAGGAGAATGAGGTTTTCTTGCTTCCCCGGCGATTCATTCGAAAAATTAATAACCCGCTTCCGCGGAGCAAAGGAAAGGCGCGCGTAAGAGCGTCCGGATAAAAGCCGGAGCCAATCTCGACCGCAGGCGGTAAAAGGAGAGAGATCCTTTTTAAACCGCCACGGAGAAAGGACGGCTTTAATCACTTGACATTGAGAATGCGTGCATAAATACACCTCCGCAAGTTTTATTTCCAGTTAATTTCGCATCTTGCTGCTTGCGGTTGTATTTTTTTACACAAAGTCGGAAATGTAAAAACTTAATTCATGTTTTAAAATACATATTTTACAAATGGATGTTTGTAAAAAATAATGATAAATTAATGTTTTGACTTGATGAGTATACAATTAGACTATTTATTTTCATTTTTAACAACTTAATTTTTACAAGGTAGTTTAGATACTCGTGTAAATAAAATTTTAACTCAAAAATCATACAATAATTTTTTAATTTTGTTCTTCAATAAAAGTCGCCATTTAATAAACTACACTTCTAATCTGAAAAATTAATAAACACCATGCAAAAATGATCGAAACTGAAAAGCTTTAGAAGCGCATCTTTCAAATTTATCGCTTATCCTCTTAAAAACAAAGCGAGTAAATCTCAATACACCCGGCACAATTAGCGCGATCCGACGCGCAGCCATAAATCCGCTTCTTTCGCGACGTCCCCGATCCGTCCGCGCCAATTCCAATAGCGATTGCGATCGCAGCCCCGGCGCAGCGCGCGCGTCAGCTTTAAAATTTCCAAGTACAATGGGGCATTAAACTGCCGGGGCGGAATTACCGTGGACGCGATAAAGGAGACATCCGGCGCGCTCTGTCTTCGCGACGGCGACGACGGGACGGAAACGGTTAGAGGGGGGTGGCGGCGGTGCGGATCCCCCGGCGACTAGGCGCCGGCAACCTGCTCGCTCGGGCGACGACGGGGGGGATTTTCCACGCGTGATTTGCGATTAATGGCCCGGCAGAATTCTATCGCGCTATCGCGCGCGCCATTCTTCAAGCTGACGCGCGCCGCCTCGACGCATCGAAATCGCGCCCCCGCGCGCGCTGCAAATTGTTGAATTACTCGCGGGAGGCTGGCTGGCGATCGCTCAAAAAAAGTGGGGCGAGGACGAGACAATTCTGGATTTTCTTCGAGTTAAATTATTCGTGGTTTACGATTGTTTAGCTTTAGCGCGTTTTATCGCTTGAGGAATATGCGAAGTTGATGGGTGATGCTTTTGATCATTTACTTTTTTTGATTTTTTTTCGGTTTGTTTAAAAATTATTTGTCAAGAGAATGAAGGTGGTTAATGGAAATTATTTTTTGTCTTTCACTGGTTTTGCAACTTTAATAATGTTAGATTTTTAATGTTATTCATTTCACAATCAATTTGAATTTAATAAAAATTGTAAAGTATAAATTTTATGCAGAAAATTGCCCGTACATTTTTCGTAAATTTAAAAACATACAACGTATTTCAAAACGTATATTTGATAGTACTAGACTTGATATTTTCTAAAATATTCAAACACGAATACGTCCAACGCTAGCTTGCTCCTACCGTCTTCTCGCACGAATCAACGCGAAAACTGTCTGAATCCCCAGTCAATTTTCTCGGCAAAAAAATTGAAGGAAAAATGAAGAAACACTCCGTTACAATTTCCAGCTGCTGCATCACGGCACGACGCTGGTGCACTGGGAGTGCGAGGGCGGGACGTCGCGCACGGCGCTGGTGTACGCGCGGGTTGACCGGGCCTGCGGCACGTTCGTCTGGGAGAAGCCGAGCTGGAGCCCGCTGAAGACGGTGAGCAGCAGCGGCGCGAACCCCGGGCCGGCCAGCTTCGAGTACGCGCTGTCGGTGAACGCTGAGGAGACGGTGACGAGCGGCCTGGTGATGCGGTACTCGGCCCAGCCGCCGGACTGCTCCTCGGTGACCCTCGAGGAGGGCCACCTCGACCTCTCCTGCGTGAAGGAGGTGATGATCGGCTGCTGCGACCGCGACCGGGACCACGACCTACGCGCCATCTGCAAGAGGTACGGCCTGCCCGGATCCGACTCCTGTATCGGCCTCATGTACGGCGCCAACCTGTCCGACAATAGGCTGATCTTCCTGCTCTGTCCACCGGCACTCAGCAAGTAAGTTTCGATTTTTTTTCTCCGTTTTTCTGTCACGTGTTTTTTTATAGAGCTGAAACAAACTATAGTCCGTTAGGTTTGAATATTCGATTGTTATGGGTCAAAAATTATCATGTGTGTAAAATTTTTTTAATCAATAATGGAATCTTTTAGTCTTTTTATATTTCAAAGTTACGGGTATAATGAGATTATTTCTGTAAGAGACTAGAACTCAAGAACTGTGACTTTAACTTTCGCAATATCACTGTTGTACTCTGATATGTGAGCAGAGCGTGAGAGCAACAAGTGTCAGATTTTCAGTGTTTATCGTAATTGAAAAGGAAATAATTTTTATAAAATTTATTAAAAAACTGAAATATATTACGAAAATAATGCACGTAATAAATTTTACTTGACAAAATTAATTATAATTTTTCACATACTACAAATTTTAATAAGGGATTGAAAATTCCATAAATATCAACGTTATACATTTATTTAATGCTAAATTCAACTACTCATATGTAACGCAAAATAAGTGCAGTTGTCTTACACGTGCGTGAAATCCGTGAATTTCACTTATTCATTCTCAGAATAACTCAAAAAGAAGTGAACACTAAAAATGCAAGATAAAGCTTGAAAAGAATTCGTCAACGTCTAAAAAAAATCTCACCCAAGCAAACCTCGTCCCTTCTCTTCCAGAATCTGGTACATGGGGCTGTGCTGGATTCTTCGCGGTCTGAAGCGCCAGCAGCAGCTGACGGACCGGCGCTCGCGCTGGCTGAAGGAGAAGTATCTGCAGCTGTACTACGAGGAGGGCTGCGTGGAGCCGATGACCGCGGACGCGATCAGGGTGTTCGGCGGCCGTGACTGGTCGAGGACGGAGAGCGTCGGCACCCTATCGCCGACCGGCGGCAACGCGATGCGCAAGCGGAACGTCAAGAGCAAGAAGACCAAGTCCATCGGGAATATTCACGCGCTGACTAAGGTGAATGCCGTCATCCCGTCTTCCCCTCTATCCCCCCGCGTTCCGCCTCGGAAGATCGAGTCTGCAGCCCCTCGCGCGTTTGCCGCTTCGAGCGCAGCCCCGACGGGGTAACTTCGTTCGAAGCTCGCTCCGGGCAGGGCTTCGGCTCTTATATATTTATCGGTTTATGCTGTGTTTGCGCGCGATGTTTATGGAGATGCCGGGGGAGTATCTGCAAGTCAATGCGATGCTTCTTGGGGCTACAGCGCCGGCGGTAGTTTTGCGCTGCATTTTTTCTCGCCGATTCATCCGGAGTATTTGTTTATTTCTTTTTCGAGTAGAGTTTGACGCGCTTCGACGATTTCGGCTTAAAATCTTTGCGTCGGACCGTAGCTACGAAGTATAATTAACGAACCGTCACCTGCAGCTCGGCGGTACAATGATTGCGCTAGTTACGAAACCTTTGTGCGTGCCCGTTAATTAATTATCTCCTGCCTAGGTACTAAATTGATCATTATATACTTACGCGAATGTCCTTGAGATATTATGCAAAGCGATTCCTCATTTTTTACTTCATTGCGCGTAAATTGCGACAATGTATTTACCAATTTTTGAAGCAAGCGCAAGTGTTTCACTCGGATAAGTATTTCCATCAAGAGTTACAAGAGGAATTTGCATAATGTGCAAAGTTGCAATCTAATTATGACTAAGCTCCACATATACACCAAATGCTTAATTTCCTGAATTAACATACAAGCGAGATCACAATTTCTTAGTAGTCGTATTTTCCATAAAATTCAAACAATATAAGTAAAAAATATAATTACAAAATTAAAAAGTAAAACCTGACGAGCGTCAAATGCATGCCCGTAGCTATTATATGCTCGACAAGTCGAAAATCTCGGATAAGACGGAGCGAAGCGTCGGCTGACGAAAGCTCAATGTGATTGCAGGACCTGAGCTTCAAGCAATACGAGACCTCGACGTCGGACGGCGGCCTGGCGGCGACGCCGCTCCGCCACATCCAGGGCAGCCGGGAGTCCTTGACGAAGATCATGCCGGCCTCGCCCCGCTCGAGCAGAGACCGCATTCCGCCGCGCAGCCCGCCCGGCTCCACCGAGCGCGCCGGCACCCTACCCTACGCCAGCCTTCAAAGGTAACCATCTATTATATCTATTGCGGCGCGAGCGGACGCCGGCGATCCGCTCGATTGAACGATCGATGGCCTAGAGTGGACGAATGGAGCCCGCCTGCAAAAACAAGCGGACAGTGTGATTAATGGGAAAATTAAAAAAAAAGACTCGAACAAGCCCGATTGGCTTTCGGTGCCGCAACAGTGGAAAAGCTTCTCTTTTGATTAAGAATTCCTTTTTTTATTTTGCTCGACGAGCGACGCGTACTTTGAATCTTTTAAGTAACGATGCATGTTTCATTCGTCCACTGCATACGTTTAATTATTATTAACGCCGGAGAGAAATTCAATTTTAATTATTTTCGATTTTCATAAAATACGAGCTCGTGCTTTTCGAAAGTATAATGAAAATGTGGTAATGAATTGCGACGAATTTAAATCAAATTTCCTGATTTAATAATTTATAGAATCCGTAATTCAATCGTGAGTTTAAGAAATATTAAATTCGCTTATTAACTTTTCGAAAGGTTACAAATTTTCATTTTCCATTTAAGTGCATTAAAATGCACCTCGCTTTCATTAACACTGCACTCTCCGCCGGGGGGGGCTTTTATTTAACAAAAAAAAAAGAACTCTGTATTCGTTAGCGCTCGCGCGGAGCGTAGGTAGTCGTCCGGACGAAAATTTTCACTTTATTCCATCGGAGCTGATTTCATTCGCGACTGATACGATTTGAATCAACTTTCATCAACATTAAAGCTGAATAGCTTCCGCTCCAATTGAGGTCAATTTCAAATACAATGAAGCGGCCCGCGCGAGCGCGCGCCGAGCCGTTTTGCTCGCAGGGGGTAAGAAGAAATTACATTAACCCACCCCTGTGCAAATAATAACGCGTCGATTTATCAATGTACTCCCCCTCGAGGCGATCGAAGCCAAATCACCCGCGGTTCTCGCAGACGTCAAAAATTTCGCGGGCCGCGACTTTCATAAATCACCTCGTAAAAGTGGGTGCGCGGAAAATTCCTCCCGAAGAATTTAATCACACCGTCAAAATGTCTATTATGTAGCGCACAACCCCTACCCCCGAACAAAAACTTTGCGGAGGTAGAGAGAGAGAGAGAGAGAGAGAGAGAACCTTCAAAGCGGCCACGCGTCAAAGCACTTCGACTTCATCAAAGATACACTTTAATCTCTCTCTCGCTCGGCCGGGAATTCAAAGACGCTGAAACTCCGCCTCGACAAGCTCTGAGAGAACCTAAATTTATAAAGCGGAAGTAGCCTATTGTGTGTCAGCAGGGACAAGGAGAAGAACGGCTCGAGCATCGGCGGCGGCGGCTCGGGCGGCGGGAGCCCCGGCTTGACCGCCGGCATCGAGACGCCCTGGCAGGTGAAGGCGCGGGCCACCTCCATTATGTACGAGACGCAGCTTAACTTCGTCGAGTTCGTCGCGCTCTTCCGCTCGTTCAGCCTGAGGGCGAGGAAGGACCTGCGGGAGCTGTTCGGGCAGCTCGCCATCACCTGCAGGAGCCAGAGCGACGGCTCGCTGAGGGACTTCAACATCAGACCCACCGTGCTCAGGCAGACGAGCGACGCAACACCACAACGAATCGGTGAGGATTTTTATTAATTCATCTTTTTTTCTTTTTGTTTATCTTTTACCGGAGAGACCAGGTCATTGTTTTGGGGTGTAGGGCACGCTTTTTGTGGCTGCAGTGAGAGATTAAACTTGTCGAAGATATCGATCGTTCCGTTAACTAGATGAGTAGTTATGATAGATCGTCAGTTACAGCAATCAGCGAACTGTCGAACTATGCAGGGCATTATCTTTGAGTTTATTGATCGATCAGTGTAAGGGGGAAGCTGGACTCCTCGTTGTTTGCGCCGGTGATGCTTGCCGATGTCTCACTGACCTAATTACACACACTTTTTAAAAATAATTTTTTTTTAGTACTCTAAAACTGAATATACATTTCTAAATTAAAAATGGGAAAAATTGTTTGCATACAGTTTTTCGAAGCTTTCTCTAAGGCAATTAACAAAGAGGATTAAAATTTACTTGTTTTCAAGCCATTTATTCAGTAAAAGGATGAAGTAAACGTGAAAAAAGATTTAAAAAAAAGTAATGAGAATTTAAAGAAATAAAATAGTGTAGAAGGGTTTTATATTACCTGCATATTTTCAATAATTCCCCGGAAAAAGAAAACTGAAAAGTTAAAATTCATTTAAATATCATAAAATATAAAGAAAAGCAACGTTCGTGGTTGCAGGTCTATTAACACGCAACAACTCCATCGATTGTCACGAGTACAAAAGCAGCAACAACCTCCACAAGAAGCAAATATTCGATGCCATAGCGGCGGCGAGCATCGTGAACAACTGCTCGGGCGTGGACACCTCCAAGTCTCAGGTGATCACGCTCCCAACCTTCACCAAATTTCTCGAGTCGCGCCAGCAGGAGAAGCTCACCGACGAGCAGATCAAGGCACTCATAAAGGTAAAGCCCGATTCCTTAATCTTTGACCATCGCCCGCCCACGCTATTCGCAAGAGCAATAAAAAAAGGTAATCAACGCAATCTCGATACTCAGGTTTAGCGCTGCACAATTACAGCGATTCTTAGTCGAAACGAGGTTGGAATTAACGCACTCGAGCAATATCGAGGCGGAAAATTTTCTTTTCATCAAAGGAGATTCGCAGGGATGTGCTTTTAGAGGAGCAAATTTTTGCCCCGAATCCCCGCGCTGATATCCGCGTGCTCGACGGAATGTTTGATCTGGCTGTTTGCCCCGGACGCGAGCAAAGCGAGCGTAACGTTTCTTATCTTTGTTTCTTCATTTCGCGGAACCGCCGCCATTTTCGCCTTACCTTCCATTAGCTCGGGCAATTAAGTCGATCCGTAACGACGGGGCTGCGAGAAATCTTTAAAGGCTTAATCGAGTTCGGGAGAGTACGGGGTAACGAAAATAAATCGCGAAATCTCGCTCCGATCCCTCGGCACTTCGCGTGCGAGGGTACAATTTTTTTGTTCTCCGTTGTTCGCTTCTTTCTCTTTGATACCGTATTCCTTCGCCGTTGATCCATAAATATTTTCAGTTTGAATTTTCGTTTGCTTACCTTAATTCACGCTCCGCCTTTGCTCGACTGCAAACGAATTCTTTTTCGCGTTAGCAGTTCGATTTTTTTCGATAATTTACGACTAGTGTGGAGGGGAGCGATGTTCGCTTACTAACAGGTCTTAAGGAAATAGCTTCCTTCAGCGCAAGAAAAAGCATCGCTGCCGGTTTATTATTCACGAAGTTCGTCGAAAAATTTCCTTTGATGGGAAAGAAAATGGAGAAAATTTTTAATACCATTGTGAGCTCCGGCTGGAATTATTAAAAGAATACCTCGTTAAAAAATGTCACGTTTCATTAAAAAAAAATTTTAATTACCCTCCCCTCCAAAGCTCTCACGAGCGGCATCCCAATTAATCTCCCTTAAACTTCATTTCGCCAAGTTTCCCACTTTCCATTCACTCGACAGTTCCGTAAAAGTCCACGCTACGTACCTCCCACTTCAAAATTAAAAAAAGATCCGCAAAAAAAAGGTTGGATAAAGCGAATATCGCTTTCAAAACTGTCACTCCTCCACGACCTGAATCAAAGTATCGGCCAAAGAGCCTCGGCCAGCGAATTAGCATGCGGAGCGTGGGCGCGCGCGCGCGTGTATACGTCGCGTCACAGACAGAGGGGTTTGCTCTTGTTCTCGGCGCAGAGGCACGAGCCGGACCCGGCGCTGCGCACACAGTGGTGTTTGTCTTTCGAGGGCTTCGCCCGCTACATGATGGACAAGGACAATTACGCCTTCCCGAACGAGCACGCCCTGCCGGACGAGAGCGAGATGCAGCAGCCCATGTCCCAGTACTACATCGCCAGCTCGCACAACACTTACCTAACCGGCCACCAGCTCAAGGGCGAGTCCTCCGTTCAGCTCTACTCGCAGGTAAGTTCGCGCGAGCGGCACCGATCCCCCGGGCGCTCGCCGCCTTGTTTAGCCGACTTAGGCGGCGCGCCGCGCGCTTGATTGGCGACGCGCGCGGCAACTTTGCGATCGTCAAACTCGCCGGCGGCGACGTCGCCAGCAGCTACTGCAACCCCTTGTCAAGGTGTTAATGCACATATTGATCTTGGGGAAAAACTTGGGGAGGTGGTGACGATGCCACCCGCTGATTTGGCGCGCAGCCCGCCCGGCTTATTGTGCTAATGGTCCCACTGTGTCGCGCCTATTACGAAGCTCCGCCTGGGAAACTTGCGTGTTTACAGTCGTGCTTTGACGGCTTATTGAGGCGCGCTCCTTCCAGGAGTTAGATTCATTGGCAGTCAAGGTGTCGCGGTACTGCATTGTTGAAAAATGAGCCAGTTCGTTTTACCTTGCAAGAAAAAGCATTTCGTAAATTTTTTTTTATCATTTTTTTTCTTGAAATTTTATTAAAAATTCTCTGTTTTAGTAGACCTGGTTTCAATATTATAAGCAAAAAGGAATTGTATAATCTTTTTTTCTATACTTTAGCTAATGCGCATATTTATTATTTTCTAATTTCTAAAAGTACACTTTGAAAAAGTTACAGCAAAAATCTAAGCGTCATATTCACAGTTAACGATGATTTCCTCAAGTAGTACAATTTCTCGCTCGATCGGCTAAATCGACACGAATGTCTGCAGGTTTTGCTGACCGGCTGTAGGTGCGTGGAATTGGACTGTTGGGACGGCGATGACGGTTCGCCTTTAATCTATCACGGACACACGTTCACCACGAAAATCGCCTTTCGCGCCGTCGTCGAGGCGATTGACAGAAGCGCTTTCGTAAGCTCGCCCTACCCCGTGATACTCTCCATAGAAAATCACTGCTCCCAGAGTCAGCAGGCACGAATGGCTCAAATATTTCAGGTAATTTTTTCTATTTCAATCTCAATATTACTTCTTCTCCAAGCAAAAAAATACTTCAAACAGCCCGTACCATACTTTCTTTAAAAAGCAATATTAAAATCGATTTTTAATACAGCTCGAACGGCAAATTATTCAACACATTAATATAATAATTTCCTGATGTGAAATATGATTTAAATCTATAGAAATTGAATTTACATTAAAATAAAATGAATTTGTAAAAGGTCACCGTTTGAAATAAAAGAGGAATTACACCGACAATCAAATTGGGATGTTGCATACAAAATTAAAATAAATTTTATTAACTACGTCTGATAGAAAATCGAAAAATATTTGACACATATTTTTTCTTTTTTCAATTATTAATAACGTTATAGCGATTTAAAAAATTCTCAATGTCCATTGTCCACTATGGATACACTATGCCAATGTGACGTCGCATTTGTCGCAAATTTTAATTTGCTATATCTTTGTTAATAAATGTTAAATGGAAATTTTCATGCAAAATCCCGATTGAGAGACGACAACGATCGTAAACTGCAGCTCCATTGAGATCGATAACGCGAACCGCGCGATTCCGTTGCAGTCGGTGTTCGGCGAGAAATTGGTGACGAAATTCCTGTTCGACTCGGATTTCGACGACCCGCAGCTGCCCTCGCCGTCGGCGCTGCGCTACCGCATTCTCATCAAGAACAAAAAGCTGGTGGTGGACCCGACAGGGCCGCTGGTGCCGCTGCCCGCCCATCGCGGCAAGATGCTCATATCCGACAGGGCCTCCTCGATGAAGCAGATGCGCACCGACAATAACAGCCCCGCCGTTGTCGACTACTTCAGCGAGGACGAGGACGACGACGAGGACGACTACGAGGACGACAACGTCGATGGTGTGTTCCACTTTATCGGTAGTCTATCTTTTGAAACTATAGTACATTATCCCCCCCCTCGAGCGCGGAATCCAATTCTCCTTTAATGTTACACGCCTGGAATGTTTACGCGGAGCGACTCATTTTGCCGAGCGCTCGCCGGGCGGTAACATTTTTCATCGGCTGCTGCAGCCCGCACCTCCCCGACCAAAGTCACCTAATTAATTAATTTGCGCCCGATAATGTAAATGTTCGATAATAAATTCGCCAAGCTGAAAAACTTCACGATAACGGACGAGGCCCTTTAGTCCCTTCGCTTTTTCCGCGGGCGTAATTAATTGATTTTCAATAATTTTCGCGCGCATTAGCCTGACGATGAGGAAGTTACGCGATGCAGGACATTCTGAAAGTTCGACGCGGGGCGCGCGCTCTTGACCCCGTAGCGCGCACGTGCGGCGCGCGAAAATTACCGGGATTCCTCGAGCACAAACTCGCGAGGGCGAGTCGACAAAAGCCGAAGGTCCGAAATTCGAGATTCTCGGCTCAGTCGTTGCACGCGTCCGAATGTAATGGGTTCCGCTTCGCGACTCGTCGGGCCCGATTTGTCGCGGGGTTCCTCGCGCGATCCCGTTTCACAAACGCCGCGGAATGCGAATTGCGCCGGGCGAACTATTTCAAAGACTCGCGACGAACCCTAGAACATTACCGCGAAGGGCTATCGGATTCTTCGCGCTCCCTTTGCTCGCGACGCGCAGGGACGAGAGAAAAATCAGTGCAGAAATTTGCGCGCGCGAATTTTTCACTCTTTTCGATGGCACGATAGTGACGGTGGGGCGAACGTTTATTGGGTTTTGCAGATAACTCGATATCGAGCTACGAGAGATACCAGGGCGGCCCGACCGGCCAGACGGGTCACGTGCGCTTGAAGAGCGACCCGGCGGTGGACGACAAGTCCCAGAAGCAGAGCAGCCAGATAGCCAAGGAGCTGTCGGACCTCGTGATCTACCTGCAGGCGATCAAGTTTCGCGGGCTGAACACGGCGCCGGGCCCCTCGGGCGGCAGCAAGTCGCGCCACCAGTCGCACACCGGACAGGTGCAGCGGCACAGCATCGCGGGCATCGGCACCAGCGGAATGGCCGGATCTTCCTCGGGCTCGCCGCAAAGCCTGTCCACCTCCACGTCCATCGCCAGTGGAGGCAGCACCATCGAGAATCCCTTCAGGTAAAAGTTTCAAATAAACTCGTACACAAATTTATTCAAAGTGAAAATTTAAAAAAAATGAATTTGCGAATTCATGTTCTAATTTTTCTATTATTTTGCATTTATTTTTCACTTAAATAGGTCGCAAAGGGGCATGCCAGCTTGCTTCCAGACCTCCTCGTTGAACGAGAGCGCGGCGAAAAAGATTTGCCGGAAGCAGCCGTTGGGAGTGCTGGCGCACGCCGAGACCCAGCTGATTAGGACCTACCCGGCGGGCATGAGGATAGACTCGTCCAATTTCAATCCGGTGATATTCTGGGCGTTCGGCATACAAATGGTAGCGCTGAATTACCAGACGGACGACGGCGCCCTTCATCTTAATGCCGCGATGTTCGAGCAGAACGGCCAGTGCGGATACGTGCGGAAGCCCTCCGTTATGTGGGACAAGCACCACATGATGTACAGGTGAGTCGAGCCGTAACCAGCAGGAATGGCCCGCTTGATGTATGAACGCAGCCGCGGCGGGCGAATCACTCTTAGATGCCCGGCGGCTTGATAAATGCGCGGAGTACCCGCGCCGCGATTAACTCGCGCGTCCGAACATTGTCATTTTTATCGCCGCTGTCAAGATGACTTATTGTTCTGGGCTAATTTTAATTATGAACGTGCAGCATTCGCGAAAATTTTGAATTACGGTTCAAATGCGAATGTTGTTATTAGCTGTAATTCAAATCGATCTGTATTTGATGAAGTTTTAGTTGATAATTTTAGTTGATAATTAAATTATTGTGTTTCAGACGCTTCAATCCGTGGGATAAGGAATTCGATGGACTCCATTCAGCGCATCTAACGCTATCCATCATATCTGGCCAGTACGTGTCACCCTCGAATTTACTGACCAGCACCTACGTCGAAGTAGAACTGGTCGGCATCCCCATAGACTGCGCCAAACACAAGACCAAGGTCATTCAGGGAAACGCCCTGAATCCCATTTGGAACGAGAAGTTCTGCTTCCAAGTGATGTTCAAAGATCTGGCCTTCCTTCGCTTCGGCATCATGGACGCAAGCTCCCATCATCCAATAGCCCAAAGAGTCCTTCCGCTCAAGTGTCTACGCCCCGGATACAGACACGTACGCCTACGCAATATGAAAAATAAACCACTCGCTCTTTCCACGCTGTTCATATACTCGCGAATGGAAGAAGAAAGCTTGGACTACAATACCTGCTGTCGCGATCATAAGGAAACCTCGAAACGATTGTCGTCCAGCAAGGAGCCGGAAAAATTAACGACCGTAGATCCAGGATTAGGCGGTGTCACCCTCAAACGCCGTATGTTCTTCCTCATGGTTTATCACGTTGTGCCCGACGAACCGTATACTATTCTAAAGGTAACGCAGGAGAGTACCACGCAGGAGGTCATGCTGCAAGCTCTGCAGAAAGCCAATATATCACCGGACCACGTAGACGAGTACATCTTGGTCGAGGAAGTATCCAGAGGCTGGGAGAAACGAGAACGGGAGGAGCTACCTACGCAGAGAGTCCTCGACCCAACGGAGCATCCTCTGCAAGCTCAAGCTCTGTGGAAGGGTCAAGGACGGTTCCTGCTCAAGCGCGTCGGAGACGATCCGAGCAGTCGTGCGTGGCTGGCTTCCATCAGAAGCACAGCTGGACACTCGAAGCTCAGCGAAAGCGAACCAAACAGAGATCAAGGCACGCACATCTGGGAAGAGGCGGATACTTTCCTGGTTTGCATCTACAACGTGTCCCCGGAGATACCCTACGCGATTCTCAGGGTACCGGTCACCAGCTCAGCTCAAGATGTACTAGCCCAGGCCTTGGTGAAAGCCCGGCGCATGGAGGACCCGAGCAAGTTCGCACTGGTGGAGGAGCTCGAGTGGGGTGGTACGGGTGCGGTCGGCAGCGGAAAGTGTCAGTTCCGGATTCTCAGCGACAACGAGAACGTTTACAGCACCCAAGCCTTCTGGAAGACTTTGGGCAGATTCATCTTGAGGGAACGCGAACAGGCCATACCCAGAAGACACCTGCTACCCGCGACCCTCGACCGACTGAGCAAGGGCTTCTCCGTGGGGCGCTCGGTGTCGCTGCCTGGGTCCAGCAAGGAGAAGGTCCCGGTCGCCGAGGCACTGTCGGATCCCACCTCGCGGAGCGTCAGACATCGATTTATGTTGACAGGAAGGCGGCGCGAGGTCCACTCCGACGGCGAGGACGTACGCGAGTCCGACCTGATGAACGCCGCCATGCAGCTGAAGAAGATGTCGATGAGGAAATTCCGCGCCTGGAAGTCATAGTGGCAGTCGAGGGCGACGTCGCTCTCCTCAATTTTCGCATCTAGGAGGAACAACTAAGCGGTCTTAAAAGTGTTACAACGGCCAAAAAATCGCGCGTCGCCCCCGATTCTGGATCAAATAGTGAATACACTGATTGTTTTACTTTTGAAATGAAATGAATTGTGATTTTTTTTCTTTTTTATACTATTTGACAAATAAAAAATGTATCCTTACGATGATCGTGATGATGATAATGATGATATTGATGATGACGATGATGCTGATGTAAGGAAACTCGATGATCGGCTAGAGATCGGTATACATTTTGAGAAAAAAAAATCTTTGAATAGTACTACGAGTATATACGTGAAATTTAGTTTCTCTTCGTGAACTCGTTAGATAATCAAGCGATCTTTAGATGAGTTACAATGAAAGGCAAACAAAAGCAAAACGATTAATCCCATCACTTATTTCGGAAGACAATGATTTTAAGCGTGCTAAGCACGTATAACTTTGAAAATTTGGCTTGCTTGCCTTTTTTATATATCGGGTCGGAATGACTTAGCGTTTTTATTAGATGAACTTTTAGAATCCCATTTTGAAAGGACGCGCGTCCGTCAGCTAGCTTTTTAAGAGAGTACAAAAAATGGGTAGCGATTCTCATATTTATCTCCGGATGTGCACTTCAGGACTTTCGTTCATAAGTCAACGATTAATAAATTTCCTCGGTATCACTGCATTTCGAACTTCTATATCTCTACTTTCATGTCTTACGCGTACGTAATGAGTACAGATAAAGAACAAAAAAAAATTAACCATTAATAAAAACAAAACATATATACACATAAACAAAAAAAGGCTTATAATATAAAAAATAAGAGAATTAATACAGTCGGGGGAGAATCAGCCCTCGTTGTCTCGTTAAAATAGAACAGCAATTAATATGAATTTAAAAAAAAACCGCCTATTCTGTATTACACACTGTTTGTATTTAAGGGAAACAAAGAAGTATCGACGATAACGTACTGCGTATATATATACATATTAATTTTCTTACGGCCTTCTCGAGGCCACGTAAAACTATGACGTATCATAGAGAGAGTTCGTAAACTTTTAATCGAGACGCTGTTGTGTACATCTTTCATCGTGTTTGACGATAAAAGTTAAGCAGTAGGTTACGCAACATTCGATGAAAATAATTACATTTGAAGATACGGCGCCGCGCGATGCTTTTCGATTGCCGCGGTCTTTTACTTTCTCTCGTAATAACCAGTTTATGAAACCGCGGCCCAAGGCGAATGCTTCTTCAAATTATCAGATCCACCTATCTTATCACCGAACTCATTGTTTGAATATTTAATTCGATCGCTGGAGTTTCGTTGTTGCTCATATTGCCTGTTGCGCGTTCCTCACTTTCAAATGATTTGATTTTTGCTTGCAGGCGAGTGCAGCTTGCGTTAATTTGTATTTCTGCGGGCTCGAGAAATCATTGTTGAATTTAAATACTTTAAATATTAAGTTTTTTTGAAGTTATAATTCACATGAATATTTTGTTCCACTTGCAATTACCTTCAACATTACCGATAACAATAATGAACGAAAAACATATCAGAGATAAAATTTTACGTGCTGTTGAAACTTTGTAAATACATTTGGATAATGTACATTTTCAAATTAATTGAATTTTTATTTTTAACTTTGTAAAAACACTACTGAAAATTAAATCCTAATGAATTCTTCAATATTGTGCGATAGTTAATACTTGAATAATAAACATCTTAAATAAATGATATACATTAAATAAGAAATAATAAATAAATATGAATATAGTTATTCAGTAAAAATGATATATAAAATTGTTACAAAGTAAATAAAAGTTACATTCTTATTCTTATTCAACTTTTTCTTTTATTGACATAATTTAATTATACAATTTTCATTGACGAGTATACACTAAACTGAAGATTGAATATTGTAAGCATTCGCCTTGCGTCTCAAGAAGAAAATAAAATAGTTTTTTGAACGGGGTCTTCGAAGGCACTATTTGTTATGCACAGAATGGCCCCCCGAGGCACAGTAATGATCGAAGTTGCTGCGCTCGGATTTTTTTGCGCGATGATAAAATGATAATGCACATTACATTAAAAATGAATAATCGTTAACGATATTATATAAAAAATATATATACATAAATAATATAAATTTGAAAATCGAACGGTGTACTAGACTTAACAATTTTCATTCTTAAAGCGAATGATATACATAAATAATATAAAAAAAAGATTTTAAGGAATAAAAAAAAATAACTCGTCGGGTGCCAATCGCGTACACTTCCAAGTCAATGTTAACGCCATCGATTCGTCGATCCCACACTCGAAGGTCGCTAAACAAGAAACTATACTACTTTTGGAATTTTCTCGGTAAAATTTTTCTCTTACTTGATATGAATAAAGTGTAGGATGACCGCGCGGGACGGAAAATTCTTTTAAAAGAAAAAGCAATAACCCCCGTTTTCGTGTCTCGCGCCTAGAGACTTTTATTTTTCTACAACGAATAAACAATAGATAAGCAAACTGATATAACAATATTCTTTTTTAAATACCTGATGAAACCTTTTTTAAATCTATCGAGTACCTGCACTCATCATATTAACGTCATATACTTTTTTAAACTTCGAAATAATAATTTTAGAAAGAAAAACAATTACGGTCAACTAAATTTTATATAGAAATTATTTTTTAATCACTTAAAAACGAATATTTATTTACAGTCATTTGTTTTTATAGCGAAAAAAACAATTCAGGTTGACTGAATAAGTGGGAAAATTATACACTGCAAAGATGCAAGTATTTTAAAACTTTTATAATGAGTATTATTACTGGAAATTGCACAATCAGTAAATTTTTAAAGAATGTACTTCGAGGTTAATGAGTGAACTCTTTTAGATGGGTCGATGAATTTGCACAAAAATATGTCCGATTGTCCTTATCAATCCTCAACGAAATTTCCGTGCGACCAACCGTCAATAATAAGGACCATTAACTTAAATAAAGTAAATATCAGTACATTGCATATCCAGTTTATCCAATTATAAGGACGCAGTGGTGAATTTAAATGAGCCCGTTTATTTTTTAAATTTTAACAAAACTCGTGCACGTGGCGTAGTAACTTCGCGAGGATTGATGACGACTAGCGGCGGCTACAAATTCTTTTTTAAATTTTCTTTACGCATTATTCTTATAAAAATGGATCTAATCGTCCAGCTTTGTCTACGTCGTGTACCTGTTACGATCGATGGATCGACGCGCAATTAAGAATGTAACTCTTTAGATCCTCGATTAGAGGTGGACATCGATTAGACATAGAGCAATGATTTCTTCAAAAAATAATGAAGAACTAATATAGTGCGACAAAAAAACGCTAAATTGCGATATTAAATATATGAAATTAGAAAATATCTAAGAGATCGTTTCTTCTACATTATATACTAATAGAATTTCGAACACGAATTTTGTGTTTTTGAAATTGACGTAGATTGATAAAAAAACGTTTTTGCTATGTAAATAAAGTCTTTCGAATTTGCATGTATACTTCGTGACATCACGTAAAAAAGGTGAAACTGTTATGTTTTTAAATTTAATCATTTAAATCTTGACATGTAAAATATTGCAGTTTTTAATACCATGTTACAACAAAAGTGTCGAAAAATAAAATGTTTATCTAAATTTTTTTTTTTAATATAATAAATTTTTTATACCTTCAAAAATATATATACATATATTCAATAACTATAAAAATGTTAAAACCTGTAGACCGCAAAACCTTGCGGAGGAACAATAAAATATTTTTAGTTTTAAATTTTTAGTGGCACTAGCGTCGACGTCAGCAGAATAGAAAAATAAAACAAAATTTTCGTGTTCGAGATTGAAATTTCTAGATCTCCTATTCTCTCCCTCAGATAATTGCGCGCGTATAATGAATCTGTAGGCGCCATCGCTTCTACGATCATCGTGTGTTACACTTATAACGACGTACGTAATTTACGACTACTTTTAAACATTCGGGACCATTCTCATAAGATAAATGAAAAAAAGAAACAAAAAAAAAAGAAAAACTAAAAAAATAAGGTAACTATTTGAGGAACCGTTAGCAGTATTAAGTTTCTAATCGATACCCTCCCTCTTCTTACATATTTTAAATCGAACACATCAATATTTCATGTGTACATATCCGAAAAACTTTTTCCTAATAGCATCACGCTGTATGCACGATGTATTCGCACACATTGTATACCCTGAAAGAAAAATAAGTAACGTGAAAAGTACTACACTGAAAATACTGGAAAATAGCGGAGATATTGATTGCAACAAACTCTTCTTGGTAATTAAACTGTAAGTCTTTCTTTCTTTTGAATTCTGTTAAAACAGTTCCGTTACTAGGAACAGTTTAATCTTTTACGGCTGTATTGCCTCCGCTCGATTTATTTAAACAATTTTAAAATTTTTTCAATATATCAATTAAAAGCAAGTGCGCACACGTGTACGCGTATGCCAAGCTCGAGATGAGAAATGTACACTAGCGAGTGGTAAGGGTAGATGAAGCAAAGTTGATTTCTTGTTCCATCTCAATTTTTTAACTACAATCATTTTAATTAAAGAACTGCAAGTGTTTAACTTTGCTTCATTCTGCCGCGCAAAATAATGAATATAAAAAGCGAATAAAGTTTAATATCACGAAATAATGGATGGGTGGTATGTGAATAAGTTGTATGAAATCTGATTAATTTGTTGCACTGTTCTATAGAGCTTTCCATTGATGTAACAGCCAGGCTGGCCGGGCTACTTAAAAATGGCATTCGTCGAATTCTATTTATTGCTTCAGATTATAAACCGAAAAGAAAACTAACTATAATATGGGCTTGAAGCACGCTTGTTGTGAATGGTATTTTTGTATGTTTTACTTTACATCATACCCGTATTTACGAACGGTAGCAATTTTAAAGTTGAAAGCTTTCGTTAATTCGAAGAAAACATGGTTTTCTTTTAAGCGCAATAATAACCTTCATTCCAAATCATTTATTTAAACAGTCGATATTTACTTAATTGATCTTGAGAGCCTAATAATAGACATGATGAACATAATTATAAAATCGTTGATGTATCACATAGATAAATATATATTTTAAAAATTGTAATTGAAATATACGATATTTAAAATTTCGTACAAATCATTTATTTAAAATGAAAACTTATGTTACTGTACTTAATAATACGAAAAAATGTTTTCTTCTTTATAACGAAAGGCACATTTACTCCGATGGAGTACACTACTTTGGTCATTAAAAAATAAATATGCATAAAACGTTGCTTACATTTTTAAGTGAAAGTACTTTTATTAAAAACCATTAACTTTGATGCTCATTGCTATTTTATTACACGCTGGAGTGGCACTATATACCGTACCGGTTAAATTTACCTCTCCACAACGGTACGCGGGCACTTAATTTTCGGCTTTAAAGCTAATGCAGTTTCGTCGCCGTTGCCTGGCATATTTATAACCGCAGCATTGACATCGACACATTGACACACTTCTCCTTCTTTCATCTGTACATAAGACGAATCTTCGAGGTCTATTTTCGGTACTCCGGTTCGCGCATTTCCTCTAGCCTTAAGCGCATTTCACTTCCGTCGCTTTTGATTCTTATAACGCTTGAAGAAAATTCCTCTCTCGCAAATCGCGCGTATCACACCGCAGATTTATTTTCTCGTATCTCAACGCCACGACTTTTATTTTTCCACCTTTTTGTCGCACCCACCACCTCTCGCCCCTTTCGTCCGGGAATGCATACGCTTTAGTAAAGAAGACAAATGGAACGGAATGATCTATTGTAATGCGAGCATTGTATGGGAAAGAAATGAAATAAAGAGCAAAAATGCGAAAAAGAAAAATTGATAAAAAATAATACGATGTACGAATTCAAAAGTGTATCCAGAATAGATGCGCGATAAAAAAAGTTCTGCGATTTATCATGAATGGGAAGAACGATTCTTCGCTGTGCCTGTCGATACTATGAATGCTGCGCACTCCGAGAATTAGAAAGAGCAGTAATAAAATTAAAAAAAAAAAGAGGACACTCAGCATTCTACCTGAGCGCGTCGTAGAGCTAACGATCGATATACACACTCTTGCCGTAACGCAATTCTAGGGGAAAAAAATACTTTGGCGTAATTTAACAAGTAGTCTCTCTCTCTCCATTCGTTTCTGAGAAAAAAATTACTAATAAATAATGAAGTAACAAAAGTGTAACCCAAGCATGCGGCCAGTTAGATTATGAAAATTACAATTACTTATAATTATTATAATAATTATTACATTATTATTGACATTGTTGATGAATCTACATGTAAATATAAATAAAGAGCATTTTTATAAAATTGCGATTACCGATTAATTATTTTAAATCAAGTCCCTTACTTTTTAAACATTTTTTCTATAGTCTTTTTTTTAGTGTTTCTTAATTTGCAATTTAATTAAAGGTGGATTTAATGACATACTTAATGTTGTAGGATTTAAGTATTACTACTTGTTTTATCGGGACGCACTTAATTTAATGATGATTACGTAATTTTGCATAATAAGATAAATCATTTTAAAATTATATAATTTCTCCCGTGCTTTGAAATTTTTAAAAGTTGCTAATGCCTAATCTTATCAAGCAGTTTAAATTTGATATCGCAGTTCAAATACTTTGCCCTCTCTCTGCAAAGTCTCAGTTTGTTTTCACACGTCGGTGGAATCATTACATTTTGTTCCTGCAGGTCGTGAAAAATTATTGTCTCATCATGCCTGTAAGTGTACACTAATCATATTAATACGATAAACTTCGTTTATTTATATTTAATCTGGATAGTGTAGGTATAGTTGGCTTATATTGATATGCGCAAATATTTGTTAACCTCACTATCGACCATAAAGTCTATGAGTTAATTAGATAAGCTAATTCAAATAATTTATTATAGAGAATTAACTTTAGCTGCCGAGGAATGATAGCTCCTGTTTTCACTCCCTTCAACAACGATGCGTATGTATTTTCTGCCAAAAGAATGCATCAACAT
Source organism: Eurytoma adleriae (assembly GCA_900480045.1). NCBI lineage: Eukaryota > Metazoa > Arthropoda > Insecta > Hymenoptera > Eurytomidae > Eurytoma > Eurytoma adleriae. The sequence goes on from UXGC01000154.1 coordinate 154,829, forward strand.
GAATTAATTACGTGTTCTACAAAAATAACACGCGCAAACAATTTTTTAGGAAACGAAGTTTAAACGTTTCAGTCATACCGGCGTATGCTAAGTTTCTTGCGTCGAAAAATGTAAACGGAGTTCTTGGTACGTTCATTGCGCCGTCACTGTACTAATTAAGCATGAAATAATTGCTTCTATTCATGCAAATAATTTAACTATTAATTCGAGCAGTCAATGGAAGCAGCGGAGAAGGAACTTTATTAACTGTCGAGGAAAGGAAAACAGTAACGGAGGCCTGGGCAGCAGCCGTTAAAGAAACTAAGCAACATTTAATGATTCAAGTTGGCGGTGCAGCTCTAAGCGACGTAAAAGAACTTGTAAGCGAATCTTCATTCGAAATTTTTTTTATTCTTATTCCAAAAGCAACGTTTTAAAAACACTTTAATATTCCATCCAGGCTGCTCATGCCGAGAAGATAGGAGCTGACTCATTGCTGTGCCTTCCGGAGTTATATTTTAGACCTACTACTGTAAAAGAGCTTACTGAATATTTGAAAAATGTTGGCGAGTCCGCGCCAAAAACGCCACTTCTTTATTACCACTATCCGAAAGCATCGATGGTAAACAGTGAGTAGCGAGGGCAATTATTTTAATTTACAAACATTTATTTTACAATAACGAATACTGCAACAAATACTTATTTTATTGCAGTTCATATGGGCGAATTTTTCGAGTATGTCGGAGAAAAAATACCTACGTTTGTTGGTATTAAATTTACCAGCAATGATTTGGAAGAAGGATTAAAAGCAATGAAAGTAAACAGTCGCCTATCAGTCTTTCTTGGCTGTGACGTGGTAAGGAGGACTGCTCTTATACGTTATTAAAATTAAATTCTCTTTTGCGATGAAAACGATATTTTAATACCGCAATTTTCTCGTTTAGTTAACGGCAGCAGCTGCCACTATAGGGATGGATTCTTTCATAATGACAACTCTGAATTTCATTCCCGAACCGGCCTTGGAAATACTGAGCTTCGGACAAAATAAAAAGGACTTGGCGAGTGCTCGAAATAACCAGGATTATATCAACAAAGTAGTTTACGCAATAACGCGACACGGTAATACAAAATTTTATAGTTTTTGAATAATTTTGACGCTTTACTGTGCGTATTCCCTCTAACAATAGCTGTGTCTGTTGAATAGGAACGTGGGTGGAAACTATGAAAGTAGCTATGAATCTGCTTACAAATATTTATGTAGGACCTCCGAGAGCTCCTCTGAAACTTCTTGCTCGCGAAGAAAGGGAGACTATGGCCAAGAATTTAGCTGAAATTGGACTAAGTGTGAATAAGACTGCAGCATTAAAAATGTATTAAACGAAACGTTTGTGAAGTAATTACATTTCATAATAATGTAAAAGTAAAAAAATAAAATTGTAAAATTATTTTTCGTTAAAGTGCTTATCAATTCATTATTGGCTGTGACGTCACGAGTAATATTCCCAATATCATCCGATTAGTTAATATTTATCAATGCTGTTTGTTACAAACAATGATAAGATAAGCTCACGTTTTATTACTCTTGTAAAAAAATAGTAATTACGTAATTTTTTAAAAGTATTCTTAATGTTATTGGATTCCTAGCAGATGATCCATTGTAAATAAATTTTTTTAACGTTTAATTCAATGGTTTTCCAATACTAATTCAGGAATAAAATTTTTATAACTATTGTGTACTCAATAACGTTATTTAATAAAGGGAAGTAATCGATTTTGAATTTTGAAAAAATTATTTTTTAAATACACTTTTACAATAATGGTATTAAATTTTTTCCACTAACATTAAACTGCAGACTGATAATTGTATGCTTATCTTTTCGCGATAAAAATCAATTTTGCCTAATCACACGTCGTTAATAAAAAACATTCTCCTTTCCAGCTTCAACGATAAACTCAATCCCTGCCCTACCGACCAGTCAGACATCGGCCATCACAGTGCACTCTCGCTTGGTGTCGCCAGTCGCAACTGCCAGCCGGCGTTCAAGTCGCGATGGCTTCGGGACAAGTACACGCGGCCGCCGGCGGGTGTTTAAGTACAGCTGCACTCAGCGAGCACCGAACCCCCATACAACGTCGGCGCGCCGCACACACCGATGCCGGTCGCGTGCACCAACGTGCGGCAGCAGTCGGCGGGCTCTCGTGGCGGGCGCGCGCGCGCAGTCAGTGCAGACTGTAGCGGGCACAGTACAGTACAGTACGGAGAAGCAGCCGTGTCGAGTGTGCGCGCGTCGCCCCGTTGCTGTGTCGTCGTCGTCGCCGTTGACGAGTCTCCTCTCACGTCGTCCGTCTCGCTCCGACGCAGGCGCGCATCGGCGCACAGTGGTCAGCACGAGTTACCTATCGCATTGTTCAACGAGGGACCGTACAGCCGCCACACGGAGATAAACAATATGGCTGGTGCACCGCTCGCTCGCGCTGGTTATGTCGCAGCTCTCCTGGCCGGCCACGAGCTTCCTGGCGCCGTCCCCATCGCAGCGTAACCGCTCAGGGTGAGTACAGTGCCTCGCGGCATAAACTCGGGCGATAGCGTACTCGGACGTACGAAAGCCGGTTCGCGCGCGCGCACTCGATGCGCACGAGTATTTGCACCTACGACATGACCGAGCAGTCGCGCGGGCAACGTGCTTTCTCGCGCGCCGAGAAATTTCGCAATCAGCCCGCACCGCTGCCACCGACGCCGACTCTTCTCTCGCTTTCTCCCTCTCCGTCTTTCTTTACCTGGCTACGTGGAGGTGAGAGACGTGCCTCTCTCTTTCTCCTTCGCGGTCTGATTTTTCCCTCGGCGACGTTTGTACTCGCGCGGAGCGGTTAGATTGGGACGGGCCTGTGTGAGTGCATCGTTGTGCATTTTATACTTTCTCGAGGCCGCGCCAGGTTTGTTTTCAACGGATTTTTTTCGCGCCAGGTGAATGTGATGCGACGCGAAACGCGACTCCGGCTATATCTCGGGCGCAGCGATGGAGCCAGAGACGGAGACGGAGAGAGTGAGAGAGGAGAGAAGAGCGAGTGTATTATCTGAAGCAACAGGTTTTTTCGGCTCGTGATCGCGCACCGCGTCGCGCGCACGCTCCTCCCGAGTCGAGTGACGATGCGAGGCTCGAGGTTTTCCCCGTGATACTATTTTTCATTCCTGATCTTTTACGAGGTCGTTACTCCCTTATTCTAACGTACACGCCGTTGTCAAGGTACTGATTGAATGTGACAATTTTTCGAGTGGAGTGCAATTGTTTTCTGAATGATGTACGGTTTGAGAACCTCGCGATTTTTATCGAGTATAATTGTGCAATTTGAGCTTGCATTTAGTCCCATAAAGTGAGCGCGAACAGTTATCGAATATGTCAATGACATAACAATTGGACTTGTAAGGAATAATGCGAGTGACGAGTGAATGGTACTACGTATTTAACCTGAAATGGATGGTTTTGTTCCCAACTACACCTTGGTTATTGTACGTAAGTTGACTGAATCCGATTTATCTAATGTTATTATAGATAATTAATTTAATGCTGTTTTAATGGCATCATTAAATTACTTCTAAGTGTAACGAAATAAATTTTCTAATTACAATCTTAAATGTTTACATTTTCATTATATAGATACATACTAGTAAAAGTATTACAGATTGTTAGCAGGTAAACGCAGCATTTTAAATAATATATTTCAAATATACGTTCTCATTGACGAGTACAACATGTCCCATGCTCAAGTTTTCCCAATAAGGAAAATTTTTTCCGTCAAAGTTTTCGCGTACAAAGGAGCTAGAGCCCGAGGATCCGTTAAAATAAAGGAAGTCTCGTAATTTAGGCGTCGAGCTTTTAGCCTTAACAGCGGCGCGGCGTCCGATTCGGGGCGATCGACCCGCGATAGCCGATTGAATAATAGAGAGTAAGTAATAAATAGCGGTGACGCGCGCGCAAGCACGCGCCTCGGTCCGAAAGCTCGGCAGTCGATTTCGACGCTCGGACCGTGCGTCGTCTTTTGCGCTCGTGTTATTGTTGTTTTGACGGTTTTAGTTGACTTGCCTTACAATTTTTGCTGACGCAGGTGTTTTCTTTTCATTCGTCTTATTATATATTTTTTTTTTTCTTGAAAAATATGAATAAGATTTGTTTATTTTTATTCGCTTATTCATCATTTGGAATTCGACGTCTTATAAATAGTGTATGACTTTTTTATGGCATGTGTATTTTTAGGTGTATTAGGAAATAATGCAGGCTCTAATTAATTAAAAAAACACCTTATTATTTAACTCGGCACTTCTAATAATTTCTGCTAAAAAGGAAATATTGATCGTCAATCGATCTTATCGAAAGGAAAATCAATCAAAGCCTCGCCCAAATTCTCTAATGAAGTGCCGCCACGAGCACGGCAATCACATCGAAAATCATAGCCTGGCTGGTGGCGCACCGAAATTATCGCGTCAGCGGCGTTCACGATTTGCGCCTCTCTCGTTCTCCCGGGGGAGAATAACGATCGGCTAATGGCCCGGAAAAAGCACATTTGCGCCGTGTACACCCTCGAAAAAAAAAAAGAAAACGAAGACAAACAGAGAGCTCTGGCGCGGCCGGGCTTCGTCCTACTTCGACACAGGGCGAAGGGCTCGCGCGCGCGGCTTTTTTCGCGCGGCCACTTCGCCCTCATTATCGACCTCACGTCGTCACGCACGGGCCCATGCACGGCACGTATATATGTACACTGCCGCGGGCGACGCCTCGCGCGAGTGCTTTTTGGTGCGACAAGGCGCGGGCTTGCACGCGAACACCTCTAGGAGGGCTTCTTGCGTCGTTAAGTGGTCAATTTGAGGTATTTTAAGAGATTTTATATACAAGTAATGAAAAATTATTATGTATTCAATTCTGTTTTATTGCAATTTTGGAGTCATTATAGATAATAGGGTTTTTTCAATTATTTGCCATCCGCAAAAGATGCTTCATTTTATCGAAAACTATTTAGATCTTATATTTTACTTATTTTTAATTTTAAAAAAATATAAAAGCAGAATGATACATCATTTCTTGACATTTTAATGGGAATTGAGTGTAAAGCAAAAGCTCACAAAATTTAAATTACCAATGTTAGTTTGGAACTATAAAATTACAAATCCCTGTTACATCATTCTACCAAGACGGTTAAAGTAAAGTTCGCTTTTATCAGGATGGTAAAAAATAAAACCCATCGTTAAAAAAAGGCCGTCTTCGGAACCGCCTAATCCTCGGCTAAAAAATTGACCTCACACTGATCCTTAGCGGCATCGTAAACGACAAATAGCCAAGTTTTACACTCTTCGAAGAAATTAACCGTGGAATTGAATTTGCTCGTTCACGGCGGACCGGTACCCTTCAATAGACCGAGAAGCAATATAGGATCGACACAATGGGGCCCTTGTGTGTCCGACCTCGACGAAGCGTCGTATTTTTTCCTTTTCATATTGTACACGTTTTTCGCGCAGCATATTGCGACGTTTGCCCCGAATCAGCTTTACTTATCGCGACTCGTCTCTTATCGCTGAGCACTCCTCGTCGTTCGCGTAGGTGTGCCGGGTGCGAAAAATCGACGAAGTGTTGAGGCGCGAGGATTTATTGAGCTCGTATATTTTCAGCTGCTCGCGTGGCTTTTCGAAAAGTGTCACATTGTGTTGCGACTTTTCAAAGTTGCGCGAGTCCGTCATTCCGCAATCTCAACTTCGACGATATCGACTTTTCAGTTTGTATGTTTCATAAATAAATTTTGTTTTTTATTCCTAACGCAATCGTTAACAACAAAGTTCTGCTGAATGTTTTTCCTTCATCATCAAGCATTTACATGCAGACATACATCGCGTTATCAGAGCAATATCAGGTGGTACTAAGAAAAAAGTGGATTTGATTTCAAATTAGTCATGCTTATCGGAGCGTTTGATTATCTGAAGGTCTAAACTCTGAATCTTGCCGAATCTCCTCGCTAACAATGACTTTGTTGGTCCGGTGCAAAGTTCAAGTGGTGTACTAAGTTCCCGTTGCCTTGAACCCCTTGGGCCACCCAAGTCAATCCATTGTTTTCGTGGCGCAACGTTTGGATGTCAAACAGGGGAATGCGTTGCACGCCGCAAGTCTTCGTAAAAGGTAACAGTGGACGAACGTACAGTAGGTCAGCTCGTTATTCCAGATAATGCAAGGAAAATTTATCATTATCGCGAGGAAATATGTGTGCTTTGAGTAAAGCAAATGAAGTGCTCGTTGAATATTTTTCATAGAAAAAATTTAAAATGCCAGGCTGGTAAATTAACTGCGGAATCGTTAAAAAATGTGACTTGTAGGAAATGACTGCAAAAATATTAGTTGCGATGATTGAAGCAGGAAACTTTATGCAGCATTCACGCAGCGTGCTTAATTAAATTTAATGATGTCGCCACAATGAAAACATTTTTTCAACCCTCTTCCAAACTTTGTCCTTACCCGAAGTCTGTCAACTATTTTAATAATAACATTTAGTCGAATAATTTTTTACGATTTTGCATTGTACAACTTGAAGCATAATTTAAAATTCATAGGAGTTGTGATTGGCTGAACGCCAGAAAATTTTCTTTTCTATTGTTTAAATTTATTTGGTAGTAAACTGCAAATATAATCTGATCCCTTTTATCGCAAACAAAATTTACTTAAGCAAACGCCAAGTAAACTTATCAAATTAAGCTAATCAATGCGCATTCGTGCATAACAATTTCACAAATTTAAGTAAAAAAGTCAAAACAAAAACGTGCTAACGCGCGGGTCGAACGCTTAAATTTTTTTCAGGGAAAGTCGTTTTCCTTTGAGCAGTCGTTCGGCCCATTCATTTGCAAATTGCGTAAGAACGTGTGCCGGCGCAGTTAAGTACGTCGGGCTCTCGCGGAGATTCCCATTGAGCGCGACTGAATTGACGAATCGGAAGTGTGAGACTAGGTTAACCAACGACGTTTTCTCGACTTTTCTCTCTCGACACGGTGCGCTCAAAAGAAATAACGGAGCTTTTTTTCTAGTTCTCTAACTTTGCGACGATAAAAATGTTTTACTTTAAAAAATGTATAGGTATTAGCGCAATTATTTACTGAGAGTCATCGATCGACAATAATTTTGCTAATATTAGGGGTTAATGGTTAGTGGTAGTACTTCGAATAATTAAATTTTAAAACCACGTACTAATAACTAAACCTTGTTGAGCTGCTTCCATAGCCTTGAAAATAATCATTTTGTTGCTATTGATTCAAGTCTTATACATGTCTTACACATGTACGAGACTTTTACTCGGGCTTTATAATCGTTTAATTATAAATAAGCATGACACTCGTTTAAACAAGCAATGTCTTCACTATAATTCGTTCTTTACTACGATGTATAGTACATTTTGAAAACTAGTCTTGTAAAAAAAATATCGATTTCAATGTATATATTTTTTTTATAAATTCATTTGTTTTAATAATATTTTGATTAAACTTACATCAATTTTATGCTGCATAAATGTGAATATACTTCATAAAATCAACTGATATTTCTCCCTTTAAAGAATTTTGTGATATATGCTAAGGTAAACGTCTTACAATTCGCCAGTATCTTAAAATCTGCCACCAACATTTTAAAACAATGTCATTATTCTACGTCAATGTTTCCCCTTCCGATAAAATGGCTAATTAAAAAAGAATCGATAAGCTAATGAAGAGTCGAAAAGCATATTAAAGTACCCTATAAGTACGTGCATCGCTGTGGCGATATAGCGCAGCAATTATCGTCATTGAAACTTTGTAGCGCGAAAAGGCGCCAGACCGTCAATGCCGCGTCCGAGCGTAAGAGGCGCCCACGCGCGAGCTGCGGTCCGTTTTACCGGGCCAAGCGGAAGCTCTCGCGGGACGCTCGGCGAATGCGACCGGAAGTTCGGCCGTCGCCGATCGAATCGCGGACCTTGACCATGGACTCTACACTCACACGCACGACGCACACCGAGTCGAGCACCAAGTCGCCGCGGCGCGTATCACTTTCGCCGCGGGCGTGGATGAAGAAAAGAGGGCCCGCGCGGCTGAAAGCAGAGAGTCGTCCTATAGCCCGGCGCACTCTTGCCGTCAAGGCGGAAGCGCGTACATAGAAAAAGTTTAGCTCCGAACCGGCGCGTCCTTCCAGCGCGGCTCGAGCAAGTTCCATTTCGGTGTCCCACCAGGGCTGCAATTAATTTCATTTTCCCACCTCCCCTGCCGAGCGCGCTTTTGCCTTATTTATATTTTGTTTGGTCCGTTACGGCTGCCCTTAGTTTTGGCTATTATCGTCGTAGCTCGTCGGCAAAACCTTGGGGATTAATAATGCCGTGCGAGCAAACGGATTCCGCTTTAAACGGTTTGGTCGACGCGACTCTTTCCTTTACTCGGTTTCCGCCATCGTTTGATTACTGCGCTGCACCGATCGCTCCGTGATTACGCGCGATCGGCAGGTGTTGCGATTTGCCGTGATTAAACAGCGGCATCGATCGGACCAACGTAAGCGAGAAATCACCTCAAAGTCGTCGAGATTCAATCAAGGAAAGTGTTCGTGACTATTTCTCGATTTTTTTATCGGAGAAATCACTAATCAGTTGCTGAATAATTAATTTCGAAAATTAAATGACGGTTCGCCTGCTCTGAAATTTTATTTTGATCAAAGGTCATAATTTTCAGTGCGGTAAGAATGTTATTTCAATAATTGCGGTATAGAATTTGAACAAAGTCTTAGATACTTAGAAATGCTTTTACGAGGTACGTATTTTAATGCTATTCCATTAAACCTATACCACTTAGCCATGGTTTGCAATTACAATTACCGCGACCGCAAAGAGCGTGTACTTGAAAAAAAGCAATTGTTTATCGCGCATCGTATTGACGTTATAATAACGTAAGGCTGCAACTACACATTACGTAATGCGAGCTCGTCAACGCCTTTTTGCGATGGGCTCGATAAAAAAGAAATGAGCCCTACAATGCGTCGAGTCAATAAATTTGTTTATAAACGCCGGCTCAAAATACATCACTGGTTTACACTCAAATACATGTAAAAAACATTATTGTTAATCCGAACTCAAAGGGTTCATAGGTTTCTTTTTAGTGACTTTGGTGCTACCCATCGTAGTCTTCAAATCAAGTGAAAATATTTAATTTTAGAATGAGCAAAAAAATTGCCGCGCAATTTTCCTAGCGAAGCGTGTAAGTGACGCACTTGAGTGCGTCCGAGGTGGACTTATATCCGTCACTGGAAAACGGCAAAAGTACCCCTCGAAGCAGGTGAAATTTTACACGATCTGTAATAACTGTGCGGTCGAAGTGATCGAACGGTCTTGCGACTTTTTGCTTGTAAAGTTCGTGTTACTCAACTTTTATGATGACTGGATATTTATGTGGCGAAAAGCTTTGAGGGATCCGCTTTATTATGAATGGGATTTAGTCGAATGGCAAAACGATTAAAATTGATGACAACTTTATTAGTGCCATTTTCAGAAATGAAATCAGGTTAAATGTGTTACTCCCTTTTTGACGTTCCCTATATTTTGATGGTTCTACGATTCACTCGCACTAACTCGTGAACTTTCAAAGTGATGTAATACAATATACAAAATTATTGGGTGCTCTTCCACCTGATTAAGTCACGTAAGCTAGTAGATTTATAAAACATTTGTTTGTCTAAAAAGAATTTTGAAATGCAGAGATAATAGTTTCCAAGAAAAAACTCTTTACGCAAATGTATTCTTTTTGAGATTTCTTGCTACATTGCAATAAATTTTCTATGCTTGCAGGGACACACTTGCATTGGAACAATATTTTTCCTGTCTTTATTAAGAAATTGTTCTGATACGTAATTTTCTCAGATTCATTTTACCTTAACACACAGATATATTTACGTAACGATCGGCATTGTAATAATCAATTTAATTAAAAAAAAAATTCGTGGCATGGCATGTAGTAAAAAAGCAGAGAAAAAATTGTATACAACCAACAGTTCTCATTATTTTATTGTTAAACCAAAATACACAACAATTGATTGTAGCCTATGATAAAACGCACTTTCTCCGTAAAAAAAAATGGCAAATGCATATTGATTTATACTGCAACGCTACTGTTAGAAGTGTCTTTCATCAATACTTGCGCGTTAATGTAAACCTGTACACGCATTTGAACTTCAAAAGTTGGAATGTCCTTTGAAAACTTTGAGTTTTCCATGTACAAGCTGTCATTATCCCCTACAAGCCAGTAATTGTTAAAACCATATTTTCAAACATTGTTACAGTTCAAACAATGCTCAATCATAATTTCAAAAATTACGCGGCGAAAATAATTTGCAATTGTAACAATGTCTTCAACTCAAGGATAAATTAAATAACTGTATAATATCTTGCTCATATTTATTCCTTTTTGTTGTTCTTTAAAGTTAATTTTTTTAACTTTATATAAGTGTTAATACATAGTGACATTCCAGGAAGTTTCTCGATTACTGCGCCTCTCATATTTCTACACAATGCCTATTACTTAACGCTGTGCTCCAAAAACGAAAAAGTACCACGCGCTGCCTAATGAAAAGAGTCAACCCAGACCCGTAGAAAAAAAATCGCAGTCCACCACTAAAAGAGAGCGTGGAACCTTCCCGAAAGCGAATCGATAAGGAAAAAAAGAGCCCAATAACGAGCACGAAAAAAAAAATAAGGCGCGTTCTACGGAGGAGACGATCAGTCGCGGGTGTGGCCGAAAGCCCGCAGCTCGCCGATTCCCTCCGTGCTTTCTAGGAAATGGATTCTTGCTTTACGAGGCTGGCTAGCTCGCGCGTGCTCGACACAAAGGCGCGCGCGCACGCTCGGGGACGCTCGGCAGTTACGCAAACAAACGCGGGCAATGATTTTATAATTTTCAATTCATCGGCACGCCCTCGCGACCTTGGCGGACTTCTTCCGCCTTCCTCTCTTCTTTTTTTCTCCTTTTTCCCACCGGCCGTACGTTTTTTCTTCTTTATTTCACCGTCCGAGATCTCGCAGCGGCGAAACAACGATCTCGCTTCGGCGCGGCTTATCGTCTTATCGGCCGGCCGGAGCTTTAATGAGCGCCGAGCTTAGCTTCCGGTTCTTCTTTCGACTGAGAGGACGGAACCCTCGACGCGCGCCGTACGTGAGTGGAGCGTCTGTTTTTCCGTATCGACTTGTTTGCTCTGTCCTCTTTGAAATCAACCCTTTTCTCTCGCTCGGTAATTGCTGTCATAAAAATAACGAGGGTATTATAAGGCAATTCCACGGTCTACATCATTTTAAAATATGTTACGAGATTTTTCGATCTCGCTGATTTAGCAACCCGCTATTATTCTACGTTTTCTTTATTGTCAATAAAGCTTTTAAACAATGAAGCCGTGAAAACGCGTAACAAACGCGTAGTCCCTATCGCGTAAAGAATCGGAGCGAACGGACGTGCGTAAATATTAGCGTTCGCCCAATTTTTCTACATCGTCAGGGAACACAAATAAGTATAAGCGCAAATCTGCCAGCTTGTTTCCCATTTTAACCCGAGAGTTAAGGAGGTGTAATTCCCGCATGACGCAGACCTTGGGTGCGTGCCGAACGACGTCGTGCTTTTCTCAATTCAGCAAACGATTCGATTTTCATAGCGGCGCGCCGTAAAACCGACGCATTAACGGCTCTAAATGAGCGATCAAGATACGGTGACTGTCACGGTTTATTATGCACTGCTTCGCACGTTCTTTTTCTGGAATACTGCGCAGCAAATTTTCATTTTTACGACCGTCGCCGTTTAAATGGAGTGTTACTGCAAAAAATAAAAAATAAAAAAGGCGCTTTCATTGTTCCAAGTTACAACGTGTATACACCACTCGTGCGCGAAGATTAAATAAGAAGCGATTCCACCTCTTTATGCCGAAATAAAAGTATAAGCCAACGACGTCCCCTAGTTTCTCAGAGGCGGCGCCTTTTTCTTATTCGATCGATTCCTTTCTGGACTTCTATTAATTCGTTATGATGGGCGGGCTTTATCAGTTCGTTTGTCCGGCGAATCGGTAAACGGGGAGAGCGCGCAGAGCCGCAAGAGAGATTAGAGCTCGCGTTTGTAAAGGCCACAGGGGTTAGGCCCTTCGAGCTAAATGGAAAGATAGCGCCGAGCCGGGCCGCGCCCAGGCTGTCTCCGGCCTCACCCTTTCGGTCAGTTCCTCGACCAGAGGGTTAGCCGCCCCTCTCAGTAGCGACAACGCCGAGTGCTCACTCTTCCTTGCTTTTCCGCTCCCTTTGCTTACTCGCTATTTCTGCAGCTTTATCGTTCCAGCAACTAATGCAATCCCGTGTTAAGACTCGGTTTTCTGTTTGCGAAGTAGTGAACAGGATGGGTTGGTTAATGAACATCATTTGCTATAAAAATCCATGTTTATCGACAGATTTATAAGTTAGAATTTAAAAGAATTATATACGGAAATATGAATATTCAACAAAATTATGCAGCAACTTCATTGTATAGATGAATCATTGTTTACGATATGTTTGCCTGAAAAAACATGTTTTAAAAGCGCCTTTTTATAATAAATGATAATATAATTTAGAAAATGTGGTTCATCATTCATAACAATCGTCATCAGTTAAGTTACATTTAAATTACATTTAACTAAATGATTTCCAATACTCTCATTCTTCTGTATGAAACATTGCAGTGATAAGTTATTTAAATTTTTCAAGCAATTAGCATAAAATCGATCAGACAACGATTGCATTCATTCAAGAGTCATCAGTCTGTTAGAGGATTTAAAAAATGCGAAAGCGCTTCCAACGAAATTCTTCGGGGTTTCAAGGTCACTACGTTCGCAATTCGAACAATTTCAACCCCAGTCTATCGATCGATCGCTCATTCGTATCTTTTTTTTTTTTCATTTAGATTTAGATTACAAGGTGGCTTTTGTTCCGTTCGTCACATTGCCTCAGATACGGATTTAAAAATCAACCATTATTCGTTGGAAAATGAGCTTTTCAGTCAGAATTGAAACGACCACTGTCATAATTTAACCGCTAATCGTGTCGCTTCTAAAAATTGACGGAACGAGTATTATTAGAACTGAATTACGCGTGAATGCAATGTCAAGGCGAGTGAATTCATCCATTCCGATCGACTGCATTTGAAATCCATTCTGCACTTCTTTCGCGAAATTAGCGACGCATCGGTGTGAAGCGATCGCGCAGCAGCGGCGGCTCAAAATTGACCCTGACTCCTCGGTGGCCGTGATCGCTCGTTTAAATTCTTTGAAAATTCCCCGAGAACGCTCGAAGAAGGAGAAAAAAAGCGAAGAACGTCCGTTGGTCTATTAACGCCTATTAAGTGTCGGTAGGAAAAACGCGCTAGAGACGTGTTTTGATTTCCAGCCGTGGCGACGACGCGCGCCTCGACCTTTTCACCGTGAAAAACGCCCCGACGAATTTATTGCCAATTTAACGCTCGCGCGTAAACTAGACACGGAGGCGCGACAAATAAATGGCTGCGTTGATTTTCCGGACACCGGTCTCATAGTCTCGGCATGATTTTTTTCCCCGACGGCCGTCCTTCCTCTCCTCGATTCACCTCGAATTCTTCGGATTGCCAATAAATTTTTCACGAAGTTGAAATTTGCAACGTAAAAGCGTAAAGAAAATAGGTAAATACGATTGTTATTCCGGTCAATAAAATTCCGAGGAATTTTTTTTTATGTTAGTAAAAAGAGCGGATAACTTTGAGTTTTTGCGAATTACGGCGATTTTCCATCTTTTAGGGACGTAAGTAGCCGGTTGCCTAATCTCAAACCTTTCGAAATAATTCATGGAATTCCATCTTTGTACATTTAACTCATATAAACTTTTTTATGAATAGTAAAAAAATTGATTGGGCATATTTAATAATATTGTTTTTACATTCCATAGTTCTTTTGATAAGAAATCACTGTGTTATTAGTGTCAAAAAATACAATTTTCGAACTGCCTACTTTCGATGGACTTTAAAGTTCTTCAGCATCACTATTTTTACTGCGAAGCTCTGCAACTTTTATCTCTTTGTACAAGTTTACGTAAGGAGACTCAATGCCACAATTTTGAATATGTATGAATGGATAAAAAAATAAATTTGTACGTATTTGATACCCGATGAATAACAAATTTATCGGGTTTTTATCCAGGGATACAATAGAAAAAAGTCGCGTTTGAAATTTTTTTTAAAGACAGCTAAACTATGCCCTGAAGAAGTGTACAAAGTGGAGCCAACGAGCTCCTTGCACTTATTGATTTCAATTTATTTCTCTGCAAATTTCTAACCAAAAAACATGTAAATAAAAACAGTAAATAAATAATCTCTAGATTGCTCGGTATACAAAAAATAACTAGTTTTAGTATACCTGCACCAAAAGAAACCGCCCTAGCGTCCACTATCTCTAAAAGCGTACAACATTCTCCACTCGCATTTTCGCAATCGAGCGCACAATTTTTGCGGGCCGCTGTTACTCGAAATCGCAACCTGAAATCCCAGTTCCCAAGGCGAAAAATGCGTCAACCGCTCGCTGCTAACGGCGGGTATCTCGTTACGAATATCGCGCCGAGATCGGGAGCGGAGCTCTCGGTGGACCTGCGCGCGAGCATCTCTCGGGCGAAACGGTTGCCGGCGTGTCGCGCACTCTCGGCGAAGACCGTGTTATTTCGCAAGGCCGCGCGTAGCGAGGAGCATTGTGCGCTCGGCGCGCGTCTTAAAGAGGGTGAGGAGGCGAGCGAGGCCTCTCTATTATGCGCGCCGGCCCGCGCACAATGGGACGCCATATCTAGGTCCGAGAGCTGACGTTTTATTAACCGTTTGACAGCGCTTAGGATCGTATCGTCCGTGTAAAACGTGACATAAACAGAAAGAGAGAGAGAGAAGACGTCTGTAATAGGGACATCCCATTGACGGAGTGCCAGATGCCCGCTGATGCAGCCTCCGCGCTTTGTCGCTCACGCGGCCTGGCTCTAGCTCCTCCGTGCCAAGGTGCACGCGTGCAGCCTTTTCAGTAGCCACTTCGCACATTCTGAGTTCATCCTTTTTTGTTGCTTATGTCCTTTTTATTTGTTTATTTTTTGCTTGTCGGTATTTTGATTTTTTTTGTTTCGGTGTGAATACAATGGGATAATTTTTAATTATGAATATTTATGAAGTTGCGTCAAAATTCATGGCAGATAAAGCACTTGCGACTTTGCATAGTTAGCGGTAAAAAAGTCCGGAAGAAATGAGGTTTGCTTGAAAGTTTCAGAAGAGTTCGAACTTCACCTTGTCATTCTTATTTTTAGTGACGAAGAAACTTTTACATCCCAGATTCAACCGCTGCCAGGAGTGCCTGGAAAAAAAATTTCAATGGCACTATCAAGTGCTCGCTTATAATTTTCTATTTCACAAATGCAAATTGGATCAAAATTTAACGCTTGCGCAATGTATTATTAAAGATCATTTCGTAAACGTTCCCAAAAATGTTATACCGATTGAATATTTTTATACCTCTGCTTATTTTGGCAATTAAATTTTCTTATTTCTGATAACTGCTCTCGCTATTTAATTGCTGTTTAATTTAAATGATTAATTTGAACGTTCTAAACATTTCACTACCCTATTTTTGGTCGTTCATAAACAGCCTTCGAGCCGAGGTCATAAAGTCTGCGAGTGAAAAGCATACTTTCAAGATTCAGAAGCGGTTAAGAACTGAAAGTGAAACAAGAGAAGCGGTTTAAAATAATATTCAAAATTCTAGACCTCTAAAAAAATTATAATACAGCCTGTCTTAAAATAAACGTCGCACCAGAATGTGCTTTACAACACCCGCCATAAAAATTGTATAACTTTTCAAATGAGATTGCCCAAGCTCTATTTATATAATAAGAAATAATCACGCGTAAATTTAAAAGTGTAACTATCGCTTAAATTACCGGCAGCTGCCGGCAGAAGCAATATTACGCTTACAGGCCAGCGAGAAAACAAATGCGATCGCTTCCGTGACACGGCGCCATCAGCCGCGCGCGCGGCAATCCGATTTGGGAAGCTCGCACGCCCGGAAATAATTAAAATTACTCGGCCTCACGCGGAACAGCCGCGCTACACCCATCAAATCGCTACTCCCCGCGTCCACTCTTCATTCCGCCGGCGGAGGCGACACACCCACGCGCGCGCGTCGCTAACTGTACAGCACGAATCGGCGATGATCGGCCGCCGATGCGCACGCGGCCGCTAACGGCACCGCGCGAGACAACGGCCCCGAGTCGTCGCGACCTCGAAAAAAAAAGAGAACTATATACGCCGACGTGACTCTCCGTGCCGTGCTTTCGGTTATAAATCATCTCGTGCGCCCGCTTCCGCTTTGATTAGGGCCGCCGCCCTCGCTCCCTTTGTCCCTTCGATTAGACTTTAATTCGCGGAACGACGCGCGGGCGGATACTCGACCCCGCGGGTGATAAAGAGTTATTTACGGTTTTTTTTTCATCCGCCGCGGTCACGTACTCGCCCGGTGTTTATAATTACCTCACGGAAGTTTGTTTACACGTTAGGTCGCGCGCTACGTGCCTAAGCAATCGCCGATGACGTTTGACGAATGTTTCTTCCGCGGCATACGCCGTACCGGAGAATCATAACTGAGCGATCACACCGCATCCGCCTGTGACTCTTAGAACTAAGATATCAAGCCGTGCGTTACGTTTGAAAAACTTGGCCGTATCTCGCGAGCAAAAATTCGCATCCGCCGGAGTGGCAATTCATCCGCAGACGAAAACTGCCGCTCGCAGCGTTCCTCGAAAGCCGGGAGTGTCCTCTCCTTATCGGTGGTTTCGAGGCATTAGTGCGCGCCCGATTAGATTGCGCAGCGCGCTCGCCGGCCGGCCGCGAGTGCACGCGCACTCGGCCGGCGCTCCGGCAGAGTGGGGCAGAGACAGGATAGTGCCTCGGCTCGCTGGATTTCCCGAGCCGGTTGTGTTTTTTCTCCGATCGCGTATAGCGCGTGACGACATCGGCCGGTGATGGGAGAATCTATTAATGAGATACACTTGATTGCGTCTTGATTATTTTTAAACCGAGCCGCGCCCAGAGACGCGCCACTGTACGGGGTTCGCTCGAGTTGATTATTAATATGCGCGAGATGTAAACGATGGTGTTTTTTGTTCATGTTAATTAATTGTTACGTCGGTAAAGATGTTCCCTTAACAGCTGGTGGGAGAGGAAGCAAACAGTATTTCCTCTTTGATGACTAATCGATGATAAGCATGACGCTTTTTAGGAATGATAATTTATGCGGAGATTTGAATTGATCATAGTTCTGCGTGAAATTCACGGTTAAATATTGCCTTGCGATCAAGTCCAGACTATAAATAATTTATAACAATTTAATTGTGTGTTAATTATCTTAAATTGGCTTGTAATGCACTTCTAAATGCTAGGCAGTTATATACTGTTTTAGTAAAAATTCATTCAAGTTTGCATAAACCGTTGAGTAGATTCAAGCTCGAGTAATACGAACCGTTTGATACCGCTAAACTCGAAACAGTGTCAGTGGCGCACGCTACTCATATTCCCGCAATTCATTGTTGATTCGAAACAAATTCTTGTTTCACTCGTTCACTCTGTTCATTTTCATTTTTTCTCCCTTTTTCCCTTCTTGTACGATACAGAAAAATGTGAATTTCTTACTATATACCCGTTTTTCAATGTTGCGAACAACCAGGGATCGCGAAGCCACAGCGATGTCGCGAATTCCTCGGTGTAATAAAGCGAACTGGCGTGACGGGGTACCCAGGTAAAAGAGCTCCGTGGGGAGTAATTCCGCAATTTTTTTCTTCAAACTCTCGCGGGGTGCATATATGCGCTCTTTCCGCCAGCTCCCTTCTTCTGTCACTCTGCACTTTGAGTTTGCGTCAGCCTCTTGCATTTTTTCCGGGTGAACGCGCGCGATAAAACGATGTTGTCGCTGCACGCTCTGATTGAATTTCCGAGTTTAGCAGTCGAACTAATTCGCTAAAACCGCCGTGCATTTCTATTTCCGAGCGAATCAAAGCCCACGCCGACGGTGATTGTTTTTCATCGTCGGTCTGTTTTATTAATCAAATTGTCACGTTTCTCGGACGTGCGTTCATTTTTTTACGATTTCCTTTAATTAATCGACCCGGCGAATCGATAGACCCGCAAAAAATCTGTTCGTGCAAGTGATTCAATTAAAATGCAATATGTAGCTGCAAGGTGGTCTCGCTTCATTTAGAATCGGCTAGAAAAAGGAGTGTCCTCCGCAAATAAGCGAAGAATTGTCGTCAATAATTACGAATAATTAAAATGTGGAACAATTATTAGCCTTTGGAGCATCCGTCAACGATGAACAGCCCGATTCTCATTTCAATTAAATTCGATTGCAAGAGTGACTTTCCGAGTCGCGTTTGGACGCATAAATTGCTTGGCGAGGCGCAGACCAGTAGCGACAGATTAGATATGACCGATCGCGAATATTTACGCTCGATTAAAAACAGCGCGCTCCCTTGTTGTATACATTCCGCGGAATCCCCTCAATGAAAGAGAGACGTCCGCCGACCTCCGAGGCGCACGCGAAGCATTAAAATCGAACTATAACGAATTCAATGTACAGCGTATGCGGAGGCGGAGAAAATCGTTACTTACGACGCGGTGCAACTGTCTCCATTATGTAAGAAGCATGAATGAGAGCTCCTAGTGCCTAAGCGGATAAAATAGAAACGTACATGCGAAATTTCAAAGTCGAGCTTCGAAATTGCACAGTTCGATGCGTTGTTTAATGCAGTGAGATTTTCGCGATGGGCAATAAATTTCGCGCGGGGCGCAACAAAGCCGCAATCCCTCCCTCGCGTTTCCATCGCGTTTGAGTCACTCGCGGCGCCGCTCGCGCACAACCGTGACGATACTTCTTCTAAATTACAGCTCGATGATTCAACTTGAAAAAGGGGGAGTTCTCTCCGCTAGCGCAAATGACTCGTAACATCGCAAACTTATCGAAACGGTCGTTAGACTAGAATGTATACAAAAAAAGTTAAATAGCAGATCAAACCCACCTTGTGTTAGTCCGAATATTTCATATCTAATCAAGCGTTTTCTTTTGCTTCCAGGTAAGTCATTAAAGCAGCAATTTTACAAAACCGATCAATAAATGAGTAAGTACCTCGACATTAATGCAATATTTACTCCCGCTGTTTTGATGAATGATGAAGTCGGCTCCAAAAAAACTCCTGTTATCGTTCAATTAAAGCGAAAAAAATTCGCGTCGTAACGCTAACGTGCAGCCAAAAAAAAGAAGACATCAGTCGCGCCGAGTCGAGACAACACTCCGACTGTTTATACTCGCAGAGGCATATCCCACGAACGCCCGGTACATTTGCTGCGTCCGGCTGTCTAGCCGCTAAAAGGGCCGAATACAGAGGCGGTGCGTAAAAAGGTGCCCGGCAAAAAGTCCCGGGCTGTCCGCCGCGAAGAGGGAAACAAAGAGCCGAAACAACGAGACTGCGGGGTGCTTGACCGGCGGAGTTTCCTCCACCCCCACCTTCGCGCGGGGATTTATAATCGCGCCGCGCCACGCGAACCGGGATGGACGAGGGATGCCTTCGATTCTGCTTAGGCCTCTGTTACCGAAGCCGAAGTTTTCTAAGTTTTCTCTTAGAGGCCCTCGTTTGCTTGGGAATGTACAGAAGTCGGAGTTCTTCTCGTTGAACGGGAGAGGAACAAATTACGAGTTATCGCTATTTTGAGGATGTGGTGTGAATGCGAGACTGAAGTATTTTCTTTGTTTATCCTATGATTACAAAGTTTAAATGTTTATTAAATTAAAGTGTGCTGTTTATTGAGAGATTGTTATATTTTTCCGCTCTTATCAAATTCTCATACTCGATAAAAAAAACTGCAGTCAGCACGCACGACGAGCTGAGTTGAAGAAAATATATTTAGAACTGTAGAGTCATACAATATCCGCAAAAAATATTTAATTTCTCGAAGCAGCGCTAACTCGAGGCTCGCAAATTAGTCTATATTTAAATTCAAATACAAAAAAAAATCGGTCAAGTAAAAAAAAATGTACATAAAGGAATCACCGAAAATCTCGTGCTACCCTACGTCTGTATGTATTAGGCTCGACAATGTAATAACTCGTATCTAAAAAAGAAAGGCATTCAAGACTCCAAGCGCCTTATCAATCAAAGCTGCGGCGGCGACGTCGTATCGCCGCGTGCGAGGCGCTTACGTAGAAGCCGGCCGCTGGGAAAGGAGAGGAAATAACGAGCGAGCCCCCGCGCGCCGGCGGCGGTTACGACGGCCGGCCGCGCCTCACTCACTCAGTCAGTCAGTCAGTCAGTCGGGGACGACGCAAGCTCACGAGCGCACCGCGCACACGCTCGCCGCGTTCTCCTTCCTATACACGTCGGCCTCACGAGGCACCGCTCGCTCGGGACGCCGGCACCACCCGCACTTTTTCGCCCGCTCTTCGCCGCGCGTGTTCTGTGCTCCTGTCCCGTTCAGTGAATCCGAGGTGGGAAGTTTCTTCGGACGGTTATTCCTGTTTTTTTTTCTTGCGATCCGGCAGCAGCATTTTATGTGAGAGTGACCCAGCGACTGCAGGGAGGACAGGTGCCCGCGAGGGTGGGATGATTTAAGGTTCCGCAGATCATTGGTGCACGAAGAACAGTCGGGGATTCGTCGTTAAATGCGCGAACTCCACAGTACGTATTTTAATTTATTTGCAGTTGCGATGTCGGGAGAAGGAAAAGAGCGATTTTTTTTGTATTTTAAGATGTTTTTAGTCCATATGAAAATAAACTGTAAGTTACAACGACCTTTTTTATTTATAAATTCTAGTGAGCAACACGTATTTAAATTCACTGAATTTGTGTGTATAGATAATTAAAATCTGATGTTTAATTTATTTTTTATAAACAATTTGGAAAAAAAAAGATTAAACAGAAGAAAGTTCTTGTAATCCTAACCTCAAAAGCGAAGGGATATAAAAGAGCTGAGACTCCAAAACGAGAAAGCATTTAAAAAGAAAAGTTTTAAAAGTTCCGATGACCTTATAAAAGCTTGCCGAAATTGCGATATCTCTCATTCGACCCAGAACTTTCGTTTTCCCCGAGAATGAATTTTACGAGCACCTCTCGTTCGGTGACTCAAATCCGTTCGTAATTTCACTCGAATGAACGAAATTTCACTCGGCGTTTACTACGTGCGCTCGAAGGCTTTTTATCTCCCGCGCTAAAATAAAAATTCCGAAAGTTAAAAAT
The DNA here is from genome assembly GCA_900480045.1 of Eurytoma adleriae. NCBI lineage: Eukaryota > Metazoa > Arthropoda > Insecta > Hymenoptera > Eurytomidae > Eurytoma > Eurytoma adleriae. Next base: position 176,120 of record UXGC01000154.1, read on the forward strand.
AAGACGCATTTATCGCGGCATTGTAGCGGGTGCTGTGCCAGACGCGTGCGAGCGCTCCTCTTGTATTATAAGAAAGTGAGAAAAAAAAGTAGTATCCCGGCCGGTGTTTTTCGATCTTCAGTCCGCCTTCGCGTGACCGTTACTACTTAAAATTTCCCAGTATCACATTTGTTTATTAATGCCGTATAAATTATTTCCTAATCATCGTTAAAGCCGCGCTTACTAATTGAGCGGGTGACTAATGAAAGAGCGCGTGCGCCACTTTATCCGTCAAAAACTAAACGTTCGTAAAATTGAAATTAAATTTTGATTGATCTCACCGGGGGATTCTCCCGTCAAAGTCAACGCGCGAGTTTCGCTCGCCTCGAGAATCGCCGGAGACAATGGGCGGCCGTCACCTTGGCTCCAGAAAAGAATCGCTTTTGGCAGCGTGACCCAAAAAACCGGAGTCGCCTGGCGAAATTTATTCGGCGCGACCCGTCACTTTCATTGAGCGCCGCGCCTTCGACGGGGACCTGGCGCGCGCCGCAAATAGAAAAAGAAATCGCGCGTGCGAGTGTACCCTCCTCTCCTCCTTTTGCCCCGATAAACACGCGGGAAGCACTTGAAAGGCGTCGCTCCCGGCGGAACAGGTCGTCCCCCGCGGCGTCGCGCCGGTATTGTTCGCGGAGTCGCGTGCACCGAGCAGTCACGTGTCGGCGCGGCACCGGAAAATTCGCGCTGCGAAAGTTTTCGCATTCTCCGCGGTTCCGCTCGGAAATCGAGAGGTATTATAAGCCTCGCGGCTATCGGCGACTTCTTCGCCCGCCGGGGTAATTAGCCAGCGTGCACGTCTCCCGAGTAATTGTTTGACTTTCCTACGCGATGGCTGTTTACTATATGTCGAAGGAGTTCATTACGACTTTTTCCAAGTCACTTTATCATTCGTTGAATAATTGATAAATATTGATTTGCGGCCGTCTTGTGGCCCGCGCAGTTTTATGTAAGTCGTTAAATTCAAATGTTTCGTAACAATTCCTGCGTTTTGATATACGAAGAAAAATTATATAAAGTTGTTCGCGAGCGCGAGAGGACATTTTTAAATGCCCAAACGCGCGGCTTGTGCAACGAGATAAGAGGAAAAATTAATGCGCTTGCTTTCGAAAAATTTTCGAGCAATTTTTCAACTCCGTGTTTTTGTACGTACCGCGCGCGTAAAAGTGTTGCACATAACAAAATAAAGCGAAACCGGCTGCGCGTTCTCGGACGAATTTTCGCGGTGAATTTTGGCACCGCAGACCACTGCGGGAGGAAAACGTGGGTAGCAACGAGGAGTTGAGAAACTTATTGAAATTTGCGGGAGTCGGAGGGTGGATAAATAAGGAGCGGATGAAATTGAAAAGACTCACTTGCTGGTCTCTTTTCTGAAAGATTAATGGAATTGATTAGGTCTGCTCAATAAGATTTGGCTTTTTCGCGTTTATGAGAGATTTTCTCTCTTATTTCTGTCGTTATTTCCTCGATCATAAGATGAATTATTGGGAGATTGTTTCTCATTGATTGAACATTCGAGTGCCCACTTGATTGAAAATTCTATTAATGTTACGGCATTTTTACACACATTCCTCGTAATTATTATTTAGTAATTTTCAAACATTGTATCATCAAAAATTGCAATAATTAATTTTTTAATTTTTTCACAAACTGTCATTGGAAAATCAAAATAGTCACTTTTTTGTAATTGTAAAATTAACTATTGTAACTTTTCTTTCATAAATTTTAATAGAGGCTATAGTTAATTTTACAATTAAAGACTATTTTGATTTTCCAATAATGTCAGTTTGTGAAAGTATTTGTTAGGCAGTTTACAGTACTAGTAAATTTTACAAAGAAACTATTGCAGTCTTTTAATAATTTATTATTAGTGATTTTTTCTGCTTTTGCATATATAAACAGTAATTGTTGTTCCAAATAAGCTTTGAAGTCGAAATTTATAGGAGTGGCAGAGTAACCTGCGTTAACTGATTTTAAAATAGCCCGGCTACATCAAACGAAAATCGAAAATTTAAGCATTTCCTCTCCATAACCCTCGCTACGACATACTTACCCGTTACCGCAAGGCGCAAATATAGAAACTGATAAATTGAAAATTTTATTTCTACCGTCCCTCGTGTTTTTTTTTACTGCCTTGCGTACCGGTCAATATTGTCTTCGTCTCCTGCCGAAGAAAAAAGAATCAATATCTCCCCCGAAAGGGAAAACAAGCGCGCGAGATAATGACACAGCTAAGCATCAACAGGTGAGGCTCGCATTTATCCAAGATTACAAAAGACGCAGTGGAGGGCGATAAGTGACGAAGCTGCGTCTACCTTGCGCGCTCCGCTCTCTGTCTCGGCTTCTTTATCGGTCGTCGGCCGGTGGTCAGTGAACCTGCGCCAAATACAAATTTAAACATCCCCCCGAGAGCCGCCGGCGATCCGCACTTTCAATGCTAATCGACTAGCGCCGCTGCGATGTTTATTCGACGCGCGTCGCTCCTCCGCCGCGAATTCACGTAACACACCCGCATCCGCGCGATATGTGAAATTCCAATTAACGACGGAGACGAGCCTTCCCTTGTGTTTTTTCTCGCGAGCGTGTAAATGAAGACGCGCACGAGTTAAAAGACGCCGTGATTCGGCGACTTCTCGCGCGCGAAAGAGTCGCGGGGGCCGTTTTGTAACGCGACTTTCGAGCGCGTGAAACTTTTACTTTTACGAAGGACGCGCTCGGGAACTTTTACCGACGCGCATTTTTCCACGTTGGGAAACCGCCGCGGCGCGCGCGCCGTAAACGTCTCATTAAGCCGCGCGTAAAAGCCGATCTCCCGGCCGTTCGGGGAGCGCGCAGACACGCTGGAACCTCACGCGGGTGCCTAATTGAATCGAGCGTCGCGACTTCGTTGCCGAGCGCGCTCGAGATGCAGGGGCGGCTGCGCCAAATTTATGATAATGAAAGTCGGTCGTATACAAGCGCACACGCTGTCTGCCGACGACGCTAACGACATTTTTGTTTGCGAAAATTTAATTTACGACGCGTTTGATTCGCGCCGGTGGTGGGCTTCGCTGCGAGGGCATCGTTATCAGATTACAGTATTAAGTACTTAGTACACACTTTTTTTTTAAACAAAAAAAAAAAAATGCTTGCAGATCGTACGCCTTGTATTTGTTTGCTGAGTTTAATATGGCAAAGAAACTCCGCATACGCAGTGTACAAAGTACTTGAGTAATTCGCGCGCTCCTTTCTCCACAAATCCGCGCTTCACTTGTAATCGTGACGTAACGAAACACCAGTCGTCTCTGGCGACGTTTCGCCGATTCATGCTCACTCCCTCTCGCCGAGGATCCATTGTCCAATTAAAAAGAAACTAAAAGTCGAGCGTCGCTACATCGGAATGGCCACTCGCTTGCGCGTGGTCTAAATTTCGAAAGAGTCCAAGGTCGCGCCGGCTGCCGCTCGAAATCCCGAGCCCCGTGTGTACCTTCGCTCCGATCGATGCGAACCGGCCGCGCGCCGGCGATTAGGGTCAACGTACATTAATTCGCCCCCCTCCCTCAAGCTGCCCAATTGTGCCCTTGTCGTCGCGACTGAATTATTAAAGCGCGAAATATTCGCGCGTGGCGGCGTAACCCAATCGAGCGCGACGCTCGAATCAATTGTCGGTGGGATCGGGCTTCTCGGCGAGCAAAGTACAAAGTTACGATGTGTATCCGCGAGACTCTGCTCGAGGTTACAGGGAAACGAAACTGGCATTGCGAGCCTCGGTCTAGTCAGGGATATTCGAACGGACTGGGTGCGTGTATTGTGCAAGAAATTGCGTATGCGGATGGGAAAATGTGGGAATATTTACCGAGCGTTGCGCGAATCTCGATTATTTTCAATTTCATTAGGGATCGTGAAAAAATATTTACAAACCGTCTATAGAATAAAATTCCGGTCTTATGTATCCGATAAAAAGGATAATTTGTAGATAGGGTAAAGCTTTGATTATGATTGTATTTATAATTCTTATCAGTTTTTATCGCGTATTGATCAGATTTTTACGCGATTTTTATTGGATAACGTGGCGGTTTTGGAAAAATTGTTGTTTAGCTTGAATTTCAAGAGCCTTGCAATAAGTTAACAGTGAAACCATTTGAATCTAGTCAACAATCGAATATTGAACTAGTTTTAAACAATGAGATTAAGTAAATAATTTAAGACAGTTACAGGGAAAATGTAGCGACTCTCGGAGGTTTACAAAAATTAAGAACTCAACGATAAGATAACGCCACAATTACTGCAACGCGAGAAATATTCGAATGAATGTTCGTTACTGTTACAGAATGTCGCGACTACGATATATATCATGCAAATCAATACATTATCGAAAAATGTAAAATCGTCGCGTTAATTACACTCGTCCATTAACACTAAATCGAATTTATTATTTTTCTCTCTTTTCTACGTTTCCCCCGAATAAAAATGAAGCGACCGGTAATTTTACTCAAGACAAGATTCAATAGACCCAAACTGCAAGGAAAAGAGTCCTCGAGGAATCAAGATGATAAATCTCGACGACGGTCGCGCCCTCGACGACTCGCCTTATCCTGGCCGATAAGATCGCGCCTCCGTCGTGGCCCGAATCCTTCGAAATCCACTCGGGCGATATTAAAAACAGACAGGGAGCAAGGGGAAGAAGCCGGCAGGAAGAGTAATCGAGGAAGGACACACCCCCGTGTCTGCCTGTCCGGTGCAGCCGGGCCGGAAAATTGCGTGCGCGCCCTACTGGGAAAAGGTGAGATGAACGTTCCGGCGCTTCTTTTCGTGAGCACAGCGCGCCTGGAAGAAATCGCAACAGTATACTAAACTAAGATACTGAATGAAATGCGTTTGGGGTGATTTTTCCAGATCTGCTTTTGACAGCAGACACTCTTTGTCTTCTTTGATAGTCCCGTGAGAGGAATGAACTTGGCGCTTTGAACTGAACAATTTGATTGGAAATTCACTGGACTGGTGTGATACAACTGATTGACTTTTAATTATAACTTAATTGAATGTTTCTTATCATTTTATAATTATAGCCCGTTACAGGCAAAAAAATATAGGAACAGATATAAGAATTAACATTGGTTAGTATATCTATTTGTACCAAGGTATTCCTGTTCTTTGGTATGTATTAACGAATGTTAATTCTTGCATCTATTCCTATATTTTTTACCTGTAACGAGCTTATCAGTCGAGAAATTTAAAAATTCATTAATTTCTGACATTATATCTTAATGCAAAGGATATTAAAAAAACTGCTCTGCATGGGATTTCCCCCGCATCGGTAGACCTGCCTTATAGTTATAGCAATTCTTATAATTGCACCAAACGCATTAAAAGTTCTAAAAGAAATAAAACTGATAAGTGAGGCGGTTTGAGCCTATGCTGACTCTGCTCCCTGGGGAGCGTCTCGAATGGTTTCTCGTAAAAGTTCGGTCGCTTATGCATGCGGAGCGGATCGCCGTAAAATTTAAATCTCCGCTTTCGCGGTTAGCGCTTGCGCGCGAGACTAGGTTGTACCGGCTCCATCAGGAGCGGTAAGGAGAGCCGACGGCCGCGACGACGCGGATTAAGCGAATCTCCGTCATTTATTGGATCTGATTCGCTCGGAATTGCCCGTCATGAGCATTGCCTCCGACACCCGACGATTGCTCACCCTGTCGTCTCTCACTCTCTTCTCTCGGGTTCCTCTCGCAATGCGTCTCGATGCTCTTTCCGTTACGTCCCGGTCGGCAGCTTCCATTTGAATTTCATCCATCTGCTGTGCCCAGTTTTATCAAAGAAAGAAGAATTTGTATTTCCCACTGATGATGTGTAAATTTTTTGCTTGCGTTTCGGAGTATGACTATCTCTTCGTGAGCCTGCGTGACACCTTGGAATATTTTTATTTATTTTTTTTTCTATGACGATAGTGAGCTAATTGCGTGAGTGTTTATTTAAAGTACCCAATTGATAAGATTTTGTTGAAGTACGGAATATTAAAAACAATTTTGTCGGTCATAATTAACAGCGACTTACGGATGATTTGATACAATTATTTTTATGAGTCCAAATTAAATAATTTAGCAAAAATAATGAGAATTTTTGTAATATCTTTATCAATCCACAAAGTTTTCTTTCGGTATTACGTCGATCCAGCCAGTACGGCATTTCCCCGTATACTGTAAAGAACAATAACTCCGCACCTTACTTACGCTCAAAACTTTCCATCTGTCAAAGTAAAAAGGAAGCAAAATCTCGATCTCCCCCTTCAGGTCACTGGCTAAAAAGTTAGCGACCTCGAAGAGAAATTCACACTTTCATCGTGAAAATACCGAAAAAGTTTCGAATCCACAGTGCTCACACAAGTAGCACCAAATCACCAAATCAGGATGACTAGGCAAGTGCGCACGTATATCTCTCCGTTCGTCTTATCTCGATTATTTTACGAGCGACAGTGTTTCCGCGCCTGTGAATTATTATTTATACATGTGCAGGCAAGCCAGACAGATATTGGGACTCTGCTTCTCTCTGTAAGATCATCGGATAACAATTGACGTGCACTTGTAACCAAAATTTTCTAATCTTAACTTGTCCGGTGCTTGTGCTTCTCAAGAAATGATCCATTTGCGATTTGAGGTTTCGTTTGAAGGCTGCTATTGCACGTGTACTTTCGATGAACGTAAAAATAGTTGTACAAATTTGTAGAACATTTACAATCAGCTGATCTGATTAGATGTTTACTACTTCCATTTATCACGCCAATAACTTGAAGCAAGTTACCGGCAGATAAAACTATAACAACTATACTACGAGACTTTAAAATTTTTTTTATCTAAATTTATTAATAATTTTTGACAGTGTGTTATTCTATCTTTTGATTTACTTAGGGTTTTGCCATAAAAAATACATTGACATTCTTAGAGACTAATTTTAATCCTTTTTTCTTTAAAAAAAATATTAGATTTAAAAAACGATAATTATTCATAAAATAAGACCTCAAGCGAACATGAAATAATTTAAATACCAGTTACGCAAGAGCATCCGTGCAACCGTAACCTACATACGCGACGAATCAAGTGTATAAAAGCATCTTGGTGAATTTTTCCCGAGACCGAGATTCCGACGGTTATAATAGCGCGCACGCGGTGCCATTGTTTCCCTCGGTGTCATTACGGGAATTGTGCAACGTAAAAAAAAATATCCGGCGCTTCAAGGGATATCCATTACGATTACCGCACTCGCGCGTAATCCAGCGCGTGCGCGCATGACACGCGTTCGCCCGCGGTTCTGTTTTATAACTGCGCGCGCTCAAGGTGCGCGCGCGACGCTTGATGGAAAGCATTCGGTTATCTGTGACGGGAGCGTGCACAAATCAATTATTGGCCCGGTGACCGGACTTTGCGGCTTTTTTGCCGAGATCGAGTGTCGGCCACAGGTTTATTTTTAACATTCCATTTACTGACGTCGGAGAAATTTTTATTTTTCGATAGTTCTGTAGTATTTTCTTTTAATATTACAAAAAGTAAGCATTATTTTATAAAAAAAAATGGTTCTCCCGATTTTGAATTTTTTGTATTAAACGAAAATTTGCTATTTTAATTAAGTGTAGAAATAGGATCTAAGATTTGATTGATAAGAATTTTCTCGGTTACTTTAATTTCGTAACTTGTTGAAAGGGAATAAGTAGTCTCTTGAACAAAGTTAAAGTTTTAGAGCTTTAACCACAAAGTGCATCGCTTTACATATGAACTACTAAACCACCAGCGAATAATTTTTTTTCTCGTAAAAAAGCATTACTCACTAGAACGTTAATATTCTGCATAAACAGAGAAACCTTGCGTTCTTTACTCGGTACTGCCCTGCATTGTCAATAAAGGAGAGACTGCATTACGTCACTCCGCTCTTTAGCGTCTCGCACGCGAACTTTTCTCGCCCCTTTCGTCGAGCGAACGGGAGCACTTTTGTTGCACGCCAAGCACATTTTCCCCTGTGCACACAATTAAGAAGCTCATCGCGGTGTCATTAGAAAGTAAAATACTTTTAACGATTTCCCTTTACCCTACCTCGTATTTGAAAGTCATTCGGTTATTGATGATCCTATTATTTTCTTATCTAATTTATTATTTTCTACTTAAATCAACCCTATCTAATCGAAAATTACTATTAATAATCAAAGCGTTCTGCACGAATAAAAAGAAAAGAAGAAGAGAAATAATTATTTTCCAGCATCTTAATAAAACCACGTCAGCACAAAAGCGTACAGCGTCTTATAAATTACTAAAATATCTATCTGTTTATGCACGCATGCATGCACGAAGATAAATGACGCAATTCCAGTCAACAGCTTGATTACGCCCGCTCCCACCGTCTTTTTCCCGGCCGCTAAATTTAATTACCGTTTTCAACCGGCCTGCGCGACGAAAGCATAACTCAATACGTCGCGGGGGGCGTACGGGCGCGACCGCCGAGGCTAGACACCAGCGAGAGAAAGAGAGAGGGAGAAAGAGAAAAAAAGACAGAGGAGAGGAGCGAAAGGAGGACAATAAAATCGCTTTATCAAGCGGCCGGCACGCGATGTGTCAGGGGCGTAATCGAACGCAGTCCCTAATTAAACTAAGAGCCGCGAATCCGATAACGACAGGCCTGCCCCGTCGCGAAATAATGGATTTGCATAAATATACGCGCGACGACGACGACGGCCTTTTACGTGACGCGCGCGCGTCGCTCAAACGAGATATCCGCCCCGGCGAAATCGCAACGGGGCGGCCGTGTACGCGTCGAAAGGCCGAGCGGTAATCGCCGTAATCGCGCTGTTTACACGTGAGAAATTCATGCGCGTATCCTTTTTAAACGTCTTGTTGTGTCGACGTCTGCACTTCCTCCCGTCTGGCTCTCGCCCTTCATTGCGCCTCGTTTAGCCGCCGCACAACGCCGTCTGCGGACCCCGCTGATGAATCGCGAAACTCTCCTTTTTCCGGTTCGCAGCCACTTATTTCTCTCTCCATGGTTAGCTGCGGAAACGACAGTCGACTGTTGTCCAATGGGATTCTAAAAAAAAAGAAATCTGCGATAGTTGTGAAATTGTTCTAGAAACGCCGGCGTGAGATAAGGCTCTGAGAGATCGTCCTGTGGTGCCCGCCGAAACGAGTTCCTTCCATTAAGCGTATCGTGAACTCTTAATCATCGCGTATCCCGGGAAAAGCGATGTCATGACGTACGCGCTCGACTTCCATCCGTTTCCGTCCGCATTACCGCATCGTCGAGTGACATCGATATATTTGCTGTATGGTTTTGATATAATCAAGCTGTAATTACTTATTGTGTAGTTCAGCTTGATTCTACCTGGCGATGATATAACCACAGTTTACATACTAATAACCACAATTACCAGATGACTGTAAGACACAATCGTAACCGAGCAGCAGGAAAAATCTTTGACATTTTTGCCCGATTAATCACTCTTCTTAATATTTTTTTCCGTGATAAATGAAAAAAAAGACTCGATAAGAATTTGCCCATGAGAACGTTTTCCGCGTTTACGCGAGCATCGTTTTTTTTAAATACACTGATGACACTTCAAAGAAGCCGCGCGTTTAAGCCAACAAATGATTTTTCAAAGCAAACCGAGTGAGTAACCATCATCCGCAGACGTACTGGTTTCCGCGACGAAGAGAGGAGTCATCGCCTTTTGCGATACGCTGAGGTCTGCGTTCGCCGAGACCGCTCGAAACTTCTGGAACGCGGTGCTCGCGGAGCTTCTCTTTTTACGGCGGTCCTTTGTCGTTTCTCGTCGAGTCGAAGTATAAATTTAAACGCGCCCGATCCGAAACTTAAAGAAAAAGTCCCGAGCGAATATCAGCACGAATGCAAATTTCCGACTTCGCGTCGCGTTGCAAAGCCCCGCGTCAACGCTCGGTAATGATACGTAAATAATGTCACATTTATTTTCAATGAAGGCCCCCGCGTCGACTGCATAACAATTGCGAGCCGTAACCGCACGCACGACAGCAGCGTGACCAATGCACCCGCGATTGACTCGCGAGGGTCGTTAACATTCGTGTCCGCTCCTTTCCGATAAGTGCGCGCGTAAAACCCTGCGGAGAAATGAGTCAACGGGCGATCTTGCGCGGCGCCGAATTCGCGATTTGATAAGCGCGACGCGCTTACGCGCGCAAGCGCTTACTGGAGCGTGAAGTCTTCCTTTTTTTCGCCTCGACCATTGGGTAACTTAGTTGCGTAAGACGCTGCCGCGCGAAAAATGTTTGTGCACTCGTATCGCCGACGAAGACAAAGAGAATGTTCGCTGGATGTTCAAAGCTCGCCTTTGTTGCCTCGGCCATTCTTTTTGTCCTTTCTTCAAAGAGAGTTCTGTGTATTCACTAAATATATATTTGTTAAGTATCGATCAATACACTAACGAATGTTTCATTGTGTTTTTTATATAAACGAAACTGTATAATGACATTTAAATTTTTTGAACGTATTCGCGATTCTTTATTTCATCGCGGGATTTACGGGTGTGAATGATTCCCGGCGATAAGCTCAGCTCATTTTAATTCCGCAACGGTAAAAAATGATTCTTTCATCGCATGGAAATAATGTTCTCTTCGTGCGGGTAATCACAGGTGAATCAACTTTATAAATATCGCATAAGTAAACGCGAATCGGAATGCAATCAGCGCATCGCGCAGCCTCATCGAATTTAAATAGAAAGCGAAACTCGCCGATAACGCCTTTCGATACTTGCATTTGTAAGCCCTCGGTGGCGCATGATAAAGCGATTCATTACCAATCATAAAACACTCGTCCTGCATAGTTTACCGCTGCGCGTTGTATAAGCAACACCGCGACGCTCGATAACAAACTCGAGGAGCCCGCGCTGGTATCTAACTTTAACCCCCCCTCCCCCCACAGGCTTTTTTCACCCGCCAATTATGAAATTCCGCGGTGGCCGCTAATTAAAAGCCTCGAGAACGCTATGTAATCGCCGGTAAGCGAGGAGGGTCCCGAAGCCTCTAGCAAACATCGCTCGCAACGTCGGTAATAATTGATCGTTGCATACGCTAAAATCTCGCCGCCGACGCGGTGATACAATTAACCGGAAGCTATACAACGTAAGCGCGGACGATGAATGAAAAAAAGCGCGCCGCGCAGGAGCCGCTAAATAATTCCGGCCGGCCGGTCGAAAGCTCGCCACGTCAAATGTCACGGACGGCCGAGAGAGAGGAGAGAGAGAGCGTGGAGCGTCGCGTTGTCGAGCCGATTAATAATGCGCCGATCGCAACTCAGGGTTGCAAACGCGAGAAACTGCAGCCTAGGCCCACGCTCAAGGATGACACCCTCAATAAGTAATGGTCGTGGCGGTCGGACTGCTAACGACGTCGTGCGAGATTCACGAAAGCGTAACCCCCTCCGCTCAACCGTAATTAAAAGGTTCGCGGGCTATAGCGGCAAAAAGTTCCAATCGCTCGGTGCGAGTTTACCAAAGTTACGGTAAGACTTGTTAAAGAATACGCGACACTTAATTCTTTTTTCGTCGTTCTATTTTGTTTCTGCGTGAAAATTTAATGGAGGGCGTATAGGTTTAATTGGCGGTATCTGAGGAAGTTTCGAGATCCGAGCGCGGTAGTCGTGTCGCGCACATTATGAGCGCCGTGGATGATTTAATTTCTGAATGATTTAAGGAGGAAACAAGACATTTCAGTCTGGCGGATGAGGAATGAAGTCGTGAAGCTTGACATGTAAATTTGGGATTCTAAAAATTTTTTGTCAGCCTTATTAAATTAGGTGTGAGGCTTTCAATTTTCCTTTTTTTTGCGCTAGAGCCTTAAAGACCTCTGCACTAATTTTTAGAAATTAGCCGACTACGTTGAGCAAGCATGCCCACTTTCACTTTTTTTAACACGCGGCCTTGATTATTCTTTTATGAATACAAGAGAAGCGTTTCTGCGTATGCTATTAAAACATTAAATTACACATTCATAAAAGAAATAAGCTGAATCGTTAAAATAAACCTCTTCTTAAAAATCTTATTAAGAAAATGAAAAAAGGAAATTCAAAAAGAAAAAGTACCTAATTAAACAGATCCAACGCTTTAGATAAACTCAAGTCGGATTTTCTCCTCGCAACTGATTAACCTACGCAACTAACGATCTCGACTCGCTCCAGCTGACCCCATCAGCGGGCAGCTTGGTACGCTACCCTGCACGAATGGCGGCGCCGCACGTGCGATCGCGAATCGGAGCGGCGACCGTGACACTGTCCTTGCCTAAGGCTGTGCAGTCCGAGAAATCGGCGGCTCGCTCGCTCCGGCAGATCGATCAAACGGTCACGGTAAAGGCGAGCTCGCGCGCGCGCGTTTCGGCTAGCGCCGGTCGATTTCGCGATGCGACTCCGTTGCAAAGTCCGCCGAATGAATCATTGATGCCGGGGTTTGATTTTGCGGCCGCCGTGGGCTTCGTTAGTGCCGCTCGTCTGACCGGCGGCGGACTTATCGATTCCGCGCTTACCTTTAGGATGATTTCCGAACTGACCGGCGAACGCTCGTTGACGACTTTTTGTTTGTCTTTGGACTACCGGCGGCTGAGACCGAACATTAGGGCTGTTTACTTTCTCGTAGACGGGAAAGGGTGTTCCTGTTGGCGTTTCGGAGTGGTGTACCTACTTTTTTTTTTAATTATTCTATAAGTATCGATGCAGATGGAGTTTTAATAACATACTAAAGTTAATAATTGAGGTGTATTATACAAATGGAATATTTAACGTGAATTCTTAGTCGACTGTTCAAGTTCAAGTGCAAGACTATAGATGATCGGTAAATTATTTATTTGCAACTATCATTTTTAACTAAAAGAAACTTTTTAGTATATAGACATGTCATTTTTAGTCACTTGTTTAATGCAACTTCTTACTCTAACTTTATATTTACGTGATATTGTACTTCATTTCTATACATAATATACATCAACTTAAAAAGAAACAGCTGTTGTAATAAATTCAAATCTACGCAGAAAAATTAATGATTCGAGTTCAGCAACCCCGTTCCACCGGAATCGTATACGCGAAGTTGCTAATCCTGGACGGTAAAACAGCAACCGTCCAGGCAAGGAATAACTAAAAAAATCGCGCCTCACGCAACGTCGCGGTAAGTAGGCCACGAATCGCCGTTGCGTGCGCCCGGCGATATTCATCCGCAAATGCGCACCCCCGCGCGAGCGCGCGGGACATTTTTACGCACGCCGAGGGAGCGGTGGGTCGCTAACAGTCCGGCAATCGATTCGTGATATGCCAGCATTGACCCAAAAATGGCTGGGCGTACTCGGACCTCCTCCTTCCCCTCCTCCCCTCATCACCGCATCTTATCTCGGTACTCTCGTAACGACCGCGCGTCTTTTCCGCGTGCAGTACTCTACTTTCTCGCGTGACGATTTCGGCGCGCACCCCGCTGCTGTTCCCTTTACCGGCTCGTTTGCTCGCGGATGAATGGAGTGGCGTACGAAGGTCGATCGAGCCCGATCGGTAGCGTATTGCGTGGCGCTGTAAGTTGTACTGTACGCTGAATGAGCGAAACAGCTCCTTACTATAATTATATCGACTTTTACGTATTTCAAAATTATTTTTAAGAATACGTGTTAGAAATACTGTTTTTAGTAGTTCTGTCTGACTGATTATTAGGATAATGTTTAAAGTTACTTTAATTTAATTTAATGATGTTGAAAGTGAGTCAGGGGGTGGTCAATACTTAAGACCTGTTTGTTTTTCGCTTTCTAATAAAAGAAGTGTGCCGATCATTCGACAAATAAACGCAAAATTAGCTAATTGCTTACTCGCATTAGTGGTACTATTAGCAAAATACTATTATCTTGAATTACGTCGATGAGTCGAAAACTAGAGTGGATGGAGTGGAGAGGAGTAATTCTCCCACGTAGAGATGGCGCTGGGGGGATATTTAACCCACATTTACATCACGAAACCTAAGCCCGCGTTCGTTAGCGTACTTCGTTCGCCAAGGTGTTATCGAATTACCGCTAATTATTTACTAGGATGATTATCAATTTTACCGCTCAATTTAATTTGCTAACTTAATGCATCATTATTCTCATTATACTTGCCGTTTCTGAAAGCTTCACTTTCTATAAGTAGTAATAGTCTGGCACGTGCCAGCCGCTCCTAATTAAAATGTTTCATTCGCAACGGTGCATACACCACAGCAATTGCGATAAGAAAAAAAGTGTAAATATGAACTTTAGAAGTGCGATTAAACGATGCAATGACATTTCTCTTTTTTTTTTTGCTTGCAGTGAAAGTGCAGTGACGTTGCTGTGGATGAGCGTGACGGGCCTAGGTCGGCTCGGGCTAACGGGGGTGGCTGGGCCATTAACGAGAGGCGGCCGGCTGGTGAGCCGAGGCGGCTCGCGGCGGAGGCAGCAGCGCCAGCTTCGTCGTCGGCGGCGCGAGCGTCGGCCGGGCGTAGCGCGCGCCCCCGGCGGAGCGGCCCGCTGCCCACGCGGCAGGTGACCACATGGACGCCGTCCTCGGGAGGCCAGCCCACCACCCCGCCGCTAGCACGGAGAGGCCCGAGACGCCGCTGCCCCAGCGACAGCGGCCGCACCGGGGCCTCCGCCACCACCGCCTCCACCTCGTCCTCCTCCCTCGACCCCAGGTACCCAAGCCCACGCCGCCAATCCGTCCAGGATCGCGAGCGCGTCGCCTGCAACGGCGACCCGCTAAACGCCACGCCGAACCATGTCCCGCAGCGCTACGCGACCGCAGCAAGGTGAGCTAATCTCTGCTTATTTGTCTTGGCTTAATTGGATTTGACGATATTTTTCATTGGACATTTCGACACTTTTTTTAAGGCTTGATTATCGGATTAAAAGACTTGAAAGGGGATAAAATGAAAAATGATTATTTCATGATAAAATGTTTTCTTCTAGGAAGTTTATTATTATAAGAAGGCTTGATAAGTTGTTTAAAATGGAAAAGTAGAAACAGACAGTTTCAGAAGAGCTGATTTTCTGTCAATTTTTATTAAATTGAATAAGAGAAGAGCAATGTTTTCAATTACATGATTGCTTTTATGAAAACAAAGATACGGTGACTTTCTGTTTTTTCAAGGAATTTTTTATAATTAATTCTTTGCCTCGAATTATCTAACTTTTTCTCTAAATAGTAAGAAAAAAATTTCTCCTTTGGAGAATAACTTTGAAGAGCGATCTTTTGAAATAAAATTGAGTGCACTAAAGGAAGGATGATCCTCTTTCAAGAATGAATTCTCCTTTCACGACATAAAAGACTCTCATAAAATTTTCACTATTATTATTCATAAAAATGCGAAGTAAACTTGATTTCGCCGAACCACATTATAAAAGCAATAAATCCATTCGACCTTTCATCGGAAATCTAATAAAATATCGTCAAATCCAGACCGCACGAAATCCAGACCGCACGAAAGGAAGGATTTTGCTTAAAGCGAGGTGATCTCCAGCGTACACACTTTACGCAGATACAAAAAAATCAAGTGCTCAACCCGTACAAAAGCTTAAGCGCGAGCTTCAAGCTTTCAAGTACATCAATGTTCGTGGGGGACTTTTGCGAATGTTTCGCGTGTCCGTGGCTCTTTGAAGTCTTAGAAATACCCCGCTGCCATTGAGGAAAGAAAACGCGACTTTACTAGCACCCCCGTTTGATCCTGCCAATGTTATCGATGGTCCTCTCTGGGTGACGTCCGTGCGCTCACGCGCCGGGTCTGCATGACTGTGTATTAATCAGAGTGCGATGAAAATTTGCGATTAGCGCGCGGATGCATATTCATGAGGAAATAATCAGTGCTTTTCAAGCGTAATTGCGCAATGACAATTGTCTGGCTTCAACTGTAGTGCACTGCGATGGTGCAGAATTGTCATTTTCATACCGCGCGCAGAGACGTTGCAAAACAATTAAATCCAAAAGCAACACTTTTCATCAATTTTAAAATGAGAAATCGGGCGTTACCCAATAAGCGTCAATCAGCCGGTGACCCGGGTAAAACCCATTTTCCAAAAGCGTAATCTCAAGCCCGCCAAGCACTCGCTGCCGATGAAAACAAAAACACGGGGAAGTTACGCTCGCGCAGCGATCGTCGCCTATTCATAGAGCGTCGCGGTGGAGAGGCGGGCGACATCGAAAATAACCGATGCCGCCTCTCGACCCGTAATGAAGCGGCGGCGGCGGCTTTTATCTGGCGTTGCGATCTCTTTTCGCGTGGCCGCGCGAAAGTGCAGAGCGCGCGCCACCGCCGCCGGTCAAATAACGTCATCGCTCGCAATTATTTCGTTCCACTTTGCCTCTGCAATTCCATTCCGTTCTCCGAGCGGGCGCGCGCTCGCGCAGCTGCCTTTACTCTGCGCTTACAGTGGAAAGCGACGGATTGCAGTTGTAACGGACACCGGGGACAATTTTTTCGATCGCCGCGGTGTTTACCTTCGGCTCATTCAGATACGATTGAGTAGAAAATTATAGTTATTGTGTGTTTAGCGAGGACGTGCGGTGCTCAAGCGATGAACGGCTTTGCAAGTCCGAGAGGTGAAGTGAAGTCATCGCCGCTGTAAGTCATCTAAATATACGACGGTAAAGTGAGAGTTTCGCAGAAGCACAAGTGGAAACAATTTTTATCGGACAATTCAGCGGTGATAAAAATTAAATCTGCTGCTTGATCCTAAAAAGAAGTACTTGGCGCGAGGCGAACTTTTTAATCCAATTAGAGAAAAGTAGATGTGCTTTATCTCGTAGTGGAGAATGAAAAAGGACTAGTCGTCGTTAACAAAGTTTTAAAATCTTTACGATGTTTACGTGAGTCTCCCTTTTTCTCAAGCTTTCGTCGCACGTCGATCGCACGAATAACCAAGTGCTTCCAAAATTAATTTTCCCTTTAAATTTACATTTATTTTATTTAAAAAAAGAAGTTGTCATTCGCAAGAAACTCAGTGCCGCAGGTGAAAATTTCACGCGGCCGCTGCGTCCGTCGGCTAGCGACGCCCAGCGACGCCGGCCCGAAACTCCGCGTCGCTTCGGCGTCGCGACGCCGGCCGCCCGTCTTGTCGCGCCCCCCTCGGGCAGCGCGGCGCCCGAGCGAACCCGGCGCCTCGGCCCCCGAGAGAGCGACTCCCTCTCGGTCGGCGCAGCCGTCGGTGCTCACGGGGCGTGCTGTGTGTGCCTAGTCGTCGCGCCGACTTGCACCGCGTTAGAGTAAATACGCGCGACGCGTGTCCATCCGACGTCGGCGCGGCTCTTCTCCTCTCGACCCCCGTCGAGCGAGAGAGAGCGAGCGAGCCCAACGGGGGAGGACGCAAGAGCCGCCGAGCAGCCCGTGTAGGGAGATAGCGCGAGTGCACGCGCACCAAGGCCTCTGCCCGCAATCGAGTGCGCGCGTTCGCCGAGGGAAGACGAGCCCGTACGTTCCTTCGCAGTGACCGCAGCTGCTGATCCACACGCAGTAACGACCAGCTCTTCCAGCTACTCTAGCGGTGAGTGGACCTTGCCGACCTCCACTGGGTGCACATCTCTCTCTCTCTCCCTTTTTAAGCAAAAGTTCGAAACTGCAGCGTTAAGCTGGCCGAGGTAGCTAGACGTAACCGTAACTGGGGTACAGTGTGCGCGGGGGTGGTGGGGGGGTGAGCAGGCATTTCGAGGAATTTCGGAAAAGACGCGTGTGCGCGCGACGGAGGGGCTGCAGAAGGAAGAGCGCGAGGGCGAGAGAAAGAGAGCGACGGGGCGCGCGCGTGCGGGAGCGAGAGAGCGAGGAGGCGCCCTATCGATTGCCGCCTGAAAAGCTCGCGCTCCCGCGCCGTCGTCGCCGTCCTCGACGTTGTCGCCGCCGCCATCCTCGGCGTCGACGGCACTCCCGTCGACCCGCCCCCGCGGAGCGACGCCCGTGGGCCGCGTCGTCGGGGGGAGAGCCGCGGCGGCCGCGGGGGAGGAGAGGATCGCGCGAGCGCCGGCTCCCCCGAGGAGGCGAACACTCGCTCCTTCGCGGCCGATGGGGTGAAAATGAGGTGCTCGCGGGCTGTCGTGATTGGGGCTATCGATTTTTCGCGAACTCGTGTGTTGTTGTAATTACTCGTGGTGTCGTTGTTATTGTACATAGCGCAGACGCTCGCAGGATCGGGCGAGGGGTGTATAGTCGGCTGCGCTAATGCACCCACGTTTATAACCTCAAAAATTGTTTGTGCAACTTTAAGCTGCTCCTTTTACGTTCATCAGACGCTCCTTTGGGAAATTCGCAGTAATCCGCGAAAGTAGCTACCTTGCAAGAGGTGTTTTCTTTTTTACTATCTCACGCTCCCGCCCATCTATAAGGTGTCTATAAGTTTCATCTATGAACGACGTTTTTACGACGTTGCTTCGCTTACATTTTTCTTTCGTTAACTTATATAAAAGATCAGGGCTAATAGTGAGCGATGCAGTAAACTTTTAAACAACCCATTTTTTAGAAGGAAGGGTGTATGCCGTTCGTTTACTTATGACACACTGCTTTTAACTTAATGAGTTCACTCTGAAAGTCTTCGAATTATAGATACGTTCGATTTCTTGCTAAGAAAACAATGTTTACTTGCGCGTCGATAGTACACTTTACTAAACACACAAAGTCTCACCTTTACAAAAACAACAAGAAAGTAGGGACAGCGCAATTTCCATTTTTCATATTAAAGTATAAAATTTATTTCAACTAAATCTTTCCATCGAACGTTCATCTTTTTAAAAGTAAAAAATATTCGGAAGGAAACGTTCAATTAAAATCATTTTTTAAATCACGCTAATTAAAAATAACAAAGCTTAATGAAGCTGCGAATATGATCGTTTGACGCTGAAAAGTATAAAAGTGCTGACCTACTAAACGCACATAAAAGAAAAAAGAAACAACATAACTGGGAGAATGAAAAAAAAAACGTTCCCAACGGGCTGCGACTACATTACGGCGAAGCAAACTGTCGGAATGAAGAAGAAAAAAAAAGCGAGCTCACCCCCGCAAGAAAAAATAGACAAATAAATCGACGTCTCATCCGCGTCGATAGCGCGAAAAGTAGCGGCTTCGCCGCGGCGCCCGACTAGCGGCTCTCCCGTCCACGGCCGTTGTCGGCGAAGGGGGTATAGTTTTTCGCGCCGGCGGATTCACGCACACCGATATCTCGAGGACGATCGTTACGGCCGCGCCGGGCTTTAAACGCGCGTGTATGCGCGCCGACGGCGCGGCGTCTGTCTGTCGTCCTCTCTCCCCCTCCGGAAAAGCGGCGCCACCGCCGAGCTTTTCCCGCTTCGACGATGCCGTAGTCCCGCGAGCTTCGCAGACCCCCCCTACTCCCCTCTTCCTCGTCAGCGGAACTAATTTCGCCGGCGGTCTTATTGCTCTTCCGGCCGCCCCGGAGGCAAGGAGACGAATTGCCAACGACGGCGCGATTAGCCATGCATTTCGCCGATTGAAGTTTTATTGGCGCCCACGCGGCGGTGGGTTGTTTCGCGCGCGGATGAGCGAGCGCTAGACTGTTTGCCGTCGTAAATTGGCAGGGTTGATGCGGGATTTGTTTGTCGGTGCGCTAGTTATGTCCGACCGAATTGCGCGACCAAAATACTTGTTAACAATTCGCGCGTCGTAACGGATCGATTTGCTGTTACAACTTTAACCTTTATGGTGCCAATTAATCTTCGTTGTAAAGTATGCTATTCAAACTTTCACATCGTACAATTACCTATTTTATTTTGAAAAGTTCTTTTGATGAGGATAGTTCGAAGGAACTTTTTTTTATTTTTTAGTAGCTTCTATTTATAACGATTCATTCTTCCAATTTATCTCGCCGTCAAAAATGTCATAAATTGATGTGCGCCAATCTTGCAATAGATTACTTAAAGTGTATCTATAAATATCCCTTTCGCATTTGAAAATCCATTTCCCTCGAATAGAGACGAATAAAATTTCAAACCGTTGCGCCCGATACAGCCAGCGAAAACATGACAATTTCCTGCAAAAATACGGTAAAATTTGCGCGCGTAACAGCTCTCGAATGTTTTGCTGAAAAGGCACATAAAAATTCACGTCGACGGTAATGTCCCCGCGCCGCTCTTATGTCATTCCCATCTTCACCGCTTACTCGTGTATATAGGTACAGGGAAAAAAATTGCCCGTCGCTACGGACGTTACGCGGGGTGCGCGCGAGCGGGAGCAACGACCCACTTTCGCGCGGCGGCGTCGCCTCGCGAATGAGATCCTCGCGCGAGAATCCGAGGAACTCCGGGGGCACGACGCAATCGATGCCATCGTCTCGTCGCCGGAGTGCCTAACGGCCCCCTCGCGTCTCATTTGCGCCGATTCCCCTCTTATTTATCTCTTTCGTCGCGCGACTGACAAAAAAAAATGTTATCACCCGTCCCCAAGCTTCCGCTGAGTTTTCGGGACCCGCGCGTTTTATGAATGTACTCCGCGGAGGAAAAATTGCGCCAGCTACGTTGCGTTAACGATTTTACGCCGTTCGTCCTCGCGCAAGTGGACGAAGATAGGCCCGACCCTTCGGCGCCTGCCTCCTTCGACTGGCTCGTATTTCCACGGGTTCTTGAACCTTTCGTCTCCGTTCCGCGACTCTTCTTACCCTCTCTCTTTATAGCTCCGTTTTTTTCGCCTCATCCTTGGGTGAACGTACCGCGGACCGCCGGGCTAATATTTATTTTCAGATATTACGCGCGGACAAACAACGACATCTAATTACCGATAAAGGTCTAGCGCAAACAGCCGATTGAATTTCAATAAAATGATACACAATTGGCAGTTTTATTAAACGCCAGCAATCAACAGGTGATATCCTTGAAATTGTGATCTGTCCATTAATGCTTAATCCTTCGTGAATTTTCCACGTCGACTGACCCTAATCGTTAAATTAAATTTAATTATTGCAACGTACGATCCCAACGCCGCGAGCGCTTGTTTGCCCGCTCTCAGTTCCGCGAATCGCGAGCAAATAGAGACGACGACAAATTGCTGAAAGCCACGTCGTCGAAAAAGCTCTCGGGTAAAATGAAGAAAAGCGCGCTAGGGCGAACTACTCCAGAGAGAGAGGATCGTGGATCGCGCGCAAAGTTCATTAACGGCGAGCATCGCTGGCGTTTTAATCGAAAAAGACGTTGCGCAAACAGCAGAGCTGCTATCGACAAGCCACGCGGAGCGTCCTGCCGGCCGCGATAATGCAATATTTGAAATTCAATCGGGAGTCGATTTTCTCCGTCATTTTTCTTAATACAACGTCTGCCTTCGATTGTCCGTCGTTGCGCGCTGATTAATCATTCGGCTCTCTAGCTCCTTTTCTATTATATACCGAAAATTGCCTCGCGCGAAGAATAATCGATGTTCACATTAATGCTCAATGTAAATAATCGACGGTATACGTCGTTTTTTCGGGTCTATTTTTTAGGTAAGTGCCTCTAGTGGGTACGCATTTTTTACTCGAATGTTTGCTCTCGAGAATGTAAAGAGGAGCGCGCTTTTAGTTGCGTGAAAACATTGTCCGGCACTATGAAATTCTCTATTTACACGAACATTTGTTTGAAACTCAAATAACCGGCTTTCCCAGTTTTAATCGACCCGAACTACGTATGTGAACCTATAGCAAGGGGAATTCGAAACCTCGCGTATAGTTTTCGGCGTTTCTACAGGTTTTCACAGCAGTCCCGCATGGCGGACCGTAGTTGCGCGCGCAGCTTTGGAAATCAGAGGAGCGCCGGGGCGAAAAGGAAAAAAAGGAAGAGTCGCCGCGAGTCGATACCAGTCGCGTCGACGGCCACTTGACCCTGCCGGTCGACACTTAATTAAGCGGATCGCGCCTGTAAGTTTAGCGAATCGTGCCTCGCATTGTCTTCAATTGTACGAACGCGGCGCCGCAACTTTTTTCCTTTACGCGGATCGTTTCGAAATTGTCGCGCTGCAAACTGCGAAACCGCGGAGCTCAACGGAAAATTGTCGGTTTCGTTCGCGTCCTCTTGCGGGGTTTCGCCTGATATGCAATCGAACTGTGAGTTTCAAATTGTCGAGAGGCCGGTGTAAGACTTTTTAAACTCGGCGAAACTTCTTCTATAGGCCCAAAGAAAAACTCCTCCATAGTCTGGGTAGAGACAGAAAAGTTCATTTCGCCGGACGTTCTGCTTTTATTTTCCAGACGAAAGTGATTGCATCTCCGAGTGTAAAATTACGTGGTCGTGCACAATTTTCCACTAAAAGGATTTCCATGTTCGCGGTTTATTTTTTCTACGTTTATATATTTTCAAGAATAGAACACGCGATCCTGCCTTATCACAATAACAAGACAGTTTCGTATTGTTACTCCTAAATAATTCACGTATATAATTCAGTCGGTGTGATCTACACGCATGTTTCATAAATTTTTACACCCACTGCAGTGTCCGGCGTAAACAAATTTTGAAGTAATAGATGGCCAATCGACGAAGAATACGTCATTAACAATATCCAGTTGAAGTTTAATTAACAATGTAAAAAAAAGTCAAATTTCCCATTAGCTCATCCTTCACGCCGCTGACTGGCGTAAACAGTTTTCGAGCGATTACTAGGGCCACCCACGCGCGGTATAAATAAACGGTATCGCTTGCCCCGCGAGGCATTCAACGCAGACGGGAAATTTCGGCAAACCCCTCGATCCGCAGGGCGGGTCGATCAATCGATGCATCAGCGTGATAATAATAAAGTGGCGCGCTGCCGTAGTAATGCAAGCCCGCGCGCGCGAGCGCTCGCTCCATTTGGTAAGCTCCCCTGTGCAATTAAGCGGACGGCGCGCCTCCGCGGCTATCACTTTTCTTGCGGCGCCGCTCGATCGACCGGCTCGGACAAACTAACCGTGAGTCGACACCAGGACTTACGATTATTATCCGGGAAATTTTTTTTCTGCGATGGGACACAGCTTTTGTCTCAATTTCGAGGAAAGCTCTAAGGAGCTAAAGTAGAAAGTTACCTCTTCGAAATATGTTTTGGCAGTAGAAACATCAAGGGATGTGTTTCATCTTTTGTATTTAAAAGTTAGACGATGATGTCACGTGTAAAATTTACACGAACGATACCTATGAGTAAAACGACATCGATGGCAGACAAGTTGAAATGTTCCATTATGTGCCTGACACACTTCATTTGATTTGATGAGAAAGAGTTGGAATTACGCGCGCATATTTTCTAATGAACGCGTGGGGTACACGCACAGTTTTAGGAAGTTGTTCGCAAGGAGGTCCCTCTCGCAGTGACAGACAGGAATAATGCGACGTGAATGCGGGCGGAACACCACTAGCGTGAACGTTACGAATAGACGCTACCAATTAAAACTAACAATTAATTGGCTGCACGCTCCGCTAGGCCGGCAAAAGTTTTGAATAATTCAATTAAAATCGACATACAAAAATAATTCGTGCGATGCTGAAACAGCCTTTCAATAATCCACACGTGGAAAATATTTTATTTAGTCTGCGGTAAAAAAACGAGAAATTTTCACCGATAGAGTCCGAATAAAAAAAGTCTGGGTAAAGTCAAACTAGAAGCACGCGCTAAATATTTGATGACTTCGATATATAAAGCTGCGGCTCGAAAGTCTACCTTTCCGCGCGAAATATTTCGCGAGCGAAAAAAGTGAAAGGTCCGAGTGAGTAGCGGCTCATCGAAACTGCGCGATGAAGAGGAGCGCCTTTATCGCGGTGAGAAGAGGCGCGCAGGCCGTCTGGTCCGGCGCTGACCCGGCGCACCCCCGCGCCGAATCTCCGGCGGGAGCGGCGCGTTTCTCGGTCACCGAAATTGCCAGAAGGCGCGCGCACGGCGCGACCGCCAATGCGGATACTGCCGGTATAGAGAGGCCCGGTGCCATTGACCCAAGTCGCAAAGCGCGCCGCGGTCTTAATTCGACGCGCCTGGCGCCCCCGTCCTTGTCATGAATATTTAATCGCGCGACGCGGCTGTTCGCGCATTTTCAGATATGCCATCTAAAGGTATTCAGCGGTCCACAAATGGATTAGCCGAATCTGAATAGACGAGCGAGGGGCGCGTTGAAACGACTCGTGGGTGAAAAATACCTTTAGGTAAAATTCAAATCTAGCGCTGCAAAAAAATCTAGATTAAAAATCTCGCATGTATGGTCCTATTTTTTTTTTTTTTTTTTTTTTTTTGAGGTGAAATATAAAAATAGAGAATAGTCGGGAACGGCGATGGCAGACCGCCCAAACGAGCTCCTTTCATCGTGTCCGAGACTAAGAAAATTTGCCTTCCGCTGCGGAGTGCCTCCTGAAAACTCGCGAATTTTCGGTGCACGTTAACTATTAACTAGAGGGGTTATTAAGCGAACGAAGCTCGTTATCTCGAGTGCGAATCGGATTGATCTACAGCCCATACTCGCACGAAGGTAAAGTCGAATTGCGCGTGATAAATATGAATTTCTATAGTTTGGTAGAAAAAAGCGTATTTAATGAAATCTCTTTCATTGCGATTCTCTGTTAGAGTATTCAGAATGCAAAGCTAATGATCTGCATGCAATTTCGTTAAAAACGAATTTGTAAAAATATTTCAATAATGAAAGGTATTAATAATTTTGAACAGCATTTTATTTCACCAGCTTCAATTCGTATTAAATTCACAAAATTAATTAGCACACCTCGAAAATTTGATAATTAACTGCATCATGCACCTTCCGCAAAGAGGCCTAACTGCAGGCCACACTGCGAGTGATCGAAAAGAGGCCAGGCTATAACTCTCGAGCGAGTCGAGCGCGCGGATCAATTGGATTTTTACGCGCGGTATATAGGGCAAAATGGATCAATGTAATCCCTTTGCGTTGCCGCGCGCGCAGCCGGCCACATTAGCCCCGTCGCTCGCGTACGCCTTTTTTTAATTCGCTCTCGTCCTGCTTTGCCCCCCCGACGCACTCCACCGGCGCCCCGAGATTTTCATCCCTTCTATTTTTCCCACCTTTCACTGCACATCCACTGCCGATAACATCGTCACCGAGAGTCACCGCGTCGAGGGCAT
This sequence comes from Eurytoma adleriae, assembly GCA_900480045.1. Taxonomy (NCBI): domain Eukaryota; kingdom Metazoa; phylum Arthropoda; class Insecta; order Hymenoptera; family Eurytomidae; genus Eurytoma; species Eurytoma adleriae. The sequence goes on from UXGC01000154.1 coordinate 201,177, forward strand.
CGGGCGGCGCGCATCTCCGTCGGCCCGAGTATTACTTACGCTGACTCGCCGTAACGAAAATAAAAAAAAAATAAAACGTTCTTTAATAAACGCGCTGAGTCACCTCGATAAAACATCCAGGATTTACAACCGCTTTATATAATGTAAATATTTATGAGTTGACGATTATTTTAACTCTTAGATAAGATTTTCTAGATTTCAAGTCCACGTAGTCGCACGTGTTAGTAGTCTTGAGCATTTTATTTATACTCCAAAGCGCACGAAATAAACTAAAACGTGACGCGAAGGTGATGCGTCCCTCGTCCATTACGCGAAGTGACAGCGCGGCGTGCGTTGAAATTTTTGGCGAGTGTAAAATTTATTTTACCGGAATAAAAACATGCTAGGCGTGTCGCAAGAAGCGCTTGTAGTAAGAACTCGCGGCGTGGCCCGCGGGCGCAGCGCTTCAACGTCGCGCGTAGGATGAAATGCGCAACGCACTTGTCAGCGGGATAATTAACGATAACGATATCGCGATTAATCTCCGCGGCTTTATCGGGCTTCTCGCGCGGCGTATCCGGCGCGATACCGTCGCGACGATTCCAATACCGCGTCGCTGGGATTCAATTGCTCGCTCGCTCCGCTAATAAAATGTGCACCTCCGCGCTCGCGCGCGGTTTCGCCGCTAATTTTAAACCGATCTATTTCGGCGGCGCTTGGAAATAGAGGACCCGGAGATTAATGAATCGCTCGGGACGATCGGCCAGTATTAGCGAACGTGTAATCGCCGGCGATCGTCGAGGCGTGGGCGTTGTATCCAGTGACAACGTGATCTGCGTGGCTTCCTAAATTTCGAAGCTCAGAGAAGACGCGGCGTTTGTTTTTAAATAACACATCGTCTCTAGACGTGGGGTTTGCAGTTAGAGGAAAGACGTCTAGGCAATCGATCGGAATTGCCCGTCTCCCGCCGACCCTCGGGTAAATAAGAGTAATTAAGCCGAGCCGCTTTCGATTATCCCTGCGTCAGCTTCGTCGGCTCCCTTTTTTCTCCGCGTTTTTTTATTGCGCGCTCGCGACTCACTCAGCGATGTGAAATTCAAATTTTGCGATGCGTCGATCGCCGAGCTCCCATTGACCTAAATACCAACGCTTGCATGTTCGAAATTCCACAGGCACATTCGCGCTCTTTTTTTTCAGCATTTATTAAAAACCTCGTCGTTCGGTCTAACGCAACGATTACCGACGAGTGGCTCCAGCAAAATATCGCGCTAATGGAGACACATCTTCCGGTCTCTTTAAGCGAAAAGAAAAATACAGTGATTTTTGCAGGAGCTCGCGAATAAAAATGAGCTTGCAAGTTTCTTTTTTTAAGTCGGAATAGCGGGAAAATTCCGAACGAGCGAGCCGCTTCAATAATAAACCGTCGGAGCGCCCACGTGAAATACGATCGACTTTCCGGGACGGGGTGGGAGGCGTGCGAGCGCGAGCCCCGCGAAAATCCACGGCGTTAACCGCGCACGCGAGCCGCGACCGTAAAGTGCGCGCGACCGTGAGAATGTAAATCGGGGAAAGACACCCGGCTGTCGCCGGTCGAACTAACTTTTTAGTCGAGCGAGTTCTAAATTGTTTTGTTGTCTGTTTAACAATTCAGCGCGAGGAAATGTTTCAGAATGGACGTTTCATTAAATTACTTTCTTCGAGTGATTTCTGCTTTGAAAACTCCTAAGAACGACACTACGCGCAGTTATTCAGCACTTTGCGAACGCGTCAACGTTTTTCCGTCGGCAAATTCAAAATTATTCTCTTGTAAAAGATTTTAAAGCGCGCAATAAAGTACACTGGTTGCCCCGAACGCTTTAGCGCAGTGACGTCTTACAGCAGTCGTAAAATAATTAAAATTTAAGAAATACGGGCATTTCCGCTAGAAGCGCAAAAGTTCGGAACGTGAGTTACGTAGCTGAGCACCGCTGCACTACTCGACAGAAGCGACTTACGTAAAAGCTCGTCGTAGCGCTTTCGAGAGCGTGCGCCGCATCGGGTTGGCGATGTACGTCCGGGAAATCCCTTGAAGGCACCGACGACTAAAGAAGCGGCGGTTTTTACAGCCCGCTCTTGCACGCATAAGCGACCCATTTTGTTTCCTTCCATTTTTTTTCTTTCCTTTTTTCAAGAAAAAAAGCACGTCTCGTGGACTTTCTCAGGCAATTATCCTTACATTCCCGGTCTTGATATTTCTTTCACAAATGGAAGCTTAATTTAATTGCAAAGCAAACGGTGTACAGTAATAAATAAGGCGAAGGAGTCATTAACTCCGGTTCGATCGCAGCTCGGTGTATCGCTATTAGAAGGAAAGGGAGTAAAAGTGATTATGCGGGAAAAATTTCCAAAAGATAATAATAACGGCCGACGCGTCGTGCCCGGGGTAGTCCGCACGTCAAAGGGTAATTACTAATCTTTCATGAACTTTGACATTCCACTTTAAACTTCCTGCTTTACGCTCGCTTGATACCCGAGATCAATAAGAGTACAGGAGTGAGCCTTTTCAATTTTTCATCGCATTACCTTCAAATTACGTCGGTCATAGTGCATTTACGGCCCGGGTTATTATTACGACACACAACTTTCTTACGCTCGCTTAACGGCGAAAGCATTTAATTGCTCGCACTAGCAATAAGTGCAGCTATCAAAAGTGCTCTTAAGCTGAATCACTATTTTAAGTAAATTAATTTTTTAATTAAATTTTCAAACGACTTCAAAGCGCGAATACAAAGGCTTTCTTTTAATGCAAATATAAGAATGTCGATAACAACAGATTATACACAAAATGCTTCGAAAGTAGAAATTAACCATTTACTGCCAATTGCAGCAAGTACAATAAAAATCTAAACTGTCATTAAAACCCAGCCTGGAGCAAGGCAAACGACATCTCGCTCTATCAATCGAATCCGATAATCGTCGCGCGCATTCAGAATTCCCCCTAAACAAAAAATCACGACTCCAACCGGACAATCCGCGTGACGCTATAATTTTATCAGCAACCCAAACAGCTTCCAAAAATAAGTCGTTCGCACCCTACGGACAAGGCGTATAAATACCCGCGCGCGCGTACTTCCCAAATCGACGAAACCGGAAAAACAGTGCGTCATCGGTGCCTTGACCTTCCGAACGACGCGCTGGGGTAAGAAAAAAAGCGCTCGCCGCCCGGCGACGCAGGCGGAAGGCAGGGAAAAAGTGGCGAGTGCGCCCCGCGTCTTTCGTTCGACTTTCCCGCATGCACGCACCTAGGCGCGAGCGCTGCAGGCTATAGGCCGCGGTCTCGCTCTAGCTGCGCGCGGACGCCTACTGACATAATTTTCTTGGCGCGAGGGGCGGGCGAGTCAAGGCCGCGCCGCATCGACGATTTCCCGAAGACTCGCGGTTGCGCTTAATCCATCATCGGTGCCGTTTTTTCCCTCTCTTTCTCTCCTCGTTGCCGCGCCTAGCGCGCACGTGGTACCATGCGAGTTTCGCACCTCGTGGTTGTTTGCGCGGCGCAAACTCGAGGTGCACTCTCACGGTGGAGCGGCGGTTTTGTTGCGTCACCCTCTTCGTTTGAAGCTCGGCGTTGTTGTACGTAGCAATTGCGCTTTCTTTTGTAAGGACTTGTGCACTTTTCGGAGTATTGTATTCGCCGGAATAAAGAAAAACGCGCGGGAGATAATTCATCCTGGATTCTCGAGTATCTCGCGCGGGACCAGATATGATAAAAGCGAACGCAGCACTCTCGGAGGCGAAATAACGATCCTCCGGAGCGCCGTGTACGCCGAAAACGTTCGCGCTCAGCGCTTTAATTAAAGCGCACGGATAAACTCTCGTGATCACCGCTGCGGACATGAAATACGTAAAAAGAATTTTTAAGATTGTATTTCGTATAAACGTGCGGTTAGTGGCCAAACGAGCAAAAATACTCGCGCACACGTAAATCAAATACAACTTCAAATATTCTTTCTGCCTACAGTGCTCTCGAAAATCGCGAGGATGCATATTCAATTAGTTCGCATTCGAAGGGTGACACAGAGGCGGCTCGAAAAAATAATAGAGGAAACTCATATAGAAATTCCGAGGTATCGCACGCGATGGGGGTGGGATAAAAAAAGAGGGGAACAACTTCCACTTGACCCGGCCGTTGGAATTTTCATCGCGGGGGTCTCGGAAGCGGCCCAGAATGCGCGAACCGCGCGTTTTGACATTCGTCGCGGCGCCGCGACCAGTTGCGTGTGCGCCCGTACGTCGGCCCCTGAAAGTCCGAATGGGACGGGCGATGTCGACCGAAATAGAGCTCGTTTGGCTCATCAAGCGTTCTCGGGTTTTACGTGTTTTTAATTAAATGAAGTATAATCGTGTCCAGTGCGAATTTTACCAGTGATCGTCGAGTAGGCGTTTCGAGTTACGTTTAATTTAGAGGATATAATGAAAATAACGTGAATTGGGATTAATTTTTACTTTTAAACCTTCGTTGCTTAAAATTAATGAATTGCCCAATAGAAAATCAAATTTAAATATTTGTAATTATTTACGTAAACATTTATCATCCATAATAAAACCTCGTAATAATGAAGATCATAAAAACTGTCCAATAAATTTAAGAAAAATTATTATCTTTTTCGCATTGCTGCGTAAAATTCCATAAACTTAACCAAATGATATGATCAAATATTCGTTATTGGCAGAATCGTAAAGACGTAAATTTCTCGCTCGAAATTTAATTAAACGTATTTGTATGCAGCCTAAGTGTGTCAAGTGAACTCAAAGTGCTACCCGTTCATAGTAATTTGAGTTCACACACAGTTTGAAGCTTTGTGAAATTATATCCTACGATCTCACCATACTCCGCCTTGTTTATTTCTAGAAGGATTATTCAAATTTTTATTCGCGCCTCTTGCTTGACCAGCAAGTACTACGTTTGTTTTAAAAGTTGAAAATCGATAACAGCTGGAAAAGTGTGTTTGAAATTACGAATATATTCCATCGACTATAGTTCCGCGGATAAAAAGTTCGAAAGCTCTTCGCGAATATGCAATGAGCTCTCTTCAAAGTTCTTATATATAATGAATCTGCACAGTACTTCTGAAATTCTTTTCCGAAATAATAATATTGTAGGTATTATATCGTATAATAGTATTATAGGCATTGATTTGTTAAAAATTGTATTGTTTTCCATAGTACAGTACGAGTGCCTATAAGTTTGCCTTTTATTCCAAAGGAAATCTCTAAAGCGAGGGAGTAAAGGCTACTCAATTCGAGTGATTTTTCATTCCGATTCATTGAGTAGTATAAACCATTCGAATTTAAGACTCGTCCATTTTTCAAACATAACTTTTTTCACATTTCGATAAATTCACGGTCGACTACTACATATAAATCGAATCGTTAAAACAAGTACCACTCCATCAAGATATATATTTTGAACAAAAATTGCTTCGAACTCATACAAAAAGAGAGAAAGAGAGAGAGAGAGTGATACACACCCACGATACTAAGAAGTGAGTTAAAAAATCCTATCGAAAGTGAAAAATCTAAACAGTAATCTCCCTGGTGGCAGTGCGGCGCTTAGAAGAGAGGTACCGTCGAGGAAGGTGAGCGGCCGCAGGATGGGCGCGGGCCGGTGCGGCGGACGCTCGTTGGCCGCGGCGGCTCTCGGCGGGGGCAGCTCGGGCTCGCCGAGCTAGGGGGCCCCGTCGCTCCCGCTCGCACCGCACGAGGGTGGCCGGTGGCGCCGCGGCGTCTAGAATGCGGCCGCCGCTCCGCTTAGCCGGGCCCGGTTCGCAGGCGAGGGTAAGCGCGCGGCGCCCGCCCTCACCGCCCAGGGGACGGAGCTGCCGCACCGGCAGCCAGCCACAACGTAACGCCGCGCAGGCCGCACCTAACGCGCGGCTCGCGTAGGCCAGAGCGATGAGCGCCCAGCCGGCCCACGACAGCCTGGAGCTCGAGGTTTTCGAGGTGAGTCCGGCCGCTGGATTCGCGGGCTTCCGAGAGAAAGCTGCTTTTTATGTTTGCCTGCAGCTTTCGCGTAATTCAGCTGCGTGCGTTGCTCGCGAAATGAGTAATAAAAAAAGAGATATACTTGCTCGAAATGAAAAAGATAATTGAAAATGCCCGGTTATATTTAGTATAGATTTTTTGGGGCTTTAATAAAGAGGTTTTATTACTTCGGTGTTTATCAAGTAAATCTGAAAGCTTAAATTCGAGCTTTTCGAGTTTTTCATTTCGCCGCGGAATTTTTCTGATGCGAAATAATGCGATAGCGCATAATAAATTAAAACAATGAAATGAGGGTAAAAATGACTCGTTGTAAATAAACAATTTCATAAAAATTCAAAGCCTACGGCTGTCGTAAGAATTAGCCTCTAACTATATAATTCAATGAGATTTTAAAGTCAGCGAGAATTTTTAAAAAAGACATCGGCAAGGAAAGTAGGTCAAACTTACGTATATTTTGCACTAAAATACGGCTTAATTTCATTACGAGCATCAGAGTAACTACATCAAACTTTAAAAAAAAATACTCTACGTTCCCTCTTGGACCTCGCTGCTCCAGTTTCAATTTCGCACAAAAACCGAAATCGCGGTACTCATCTGGGTTAAGCCCTTGTCGCGCAGACGAAGCTCGCTTTCTCTCCGGACCCGCGCGCCTCGGTCCATTCTCCGCGAACAAAAAAAAGAACGCATCCTCGCCGCAGGTGCGATGCGAGAGGGACGAGGGCGTCTCGAGCGCGGCGACGTCGTCCCGCCTGGGGGAGGCAGCCCCGGCGGTGTCGAGCGTCGCCAGCGGCAGCAGCGGCACCACCACCGCCGGCGCAGCAGCGACGAAGACGACGAAGGTCACCGGAGCGGCGGTGGGCGCGAACGGCGGCGGCAAACGGCTCGCGGAGGAGGAGGACGCGGAGGAGGAGGACGACGAGGACGAGTACGACGAGGACGAGGAGGGATCGAGCGGGGGCCTCGGCTGCGCCGGGGGCGCGCGCAGGAAGCGCCGGCGCAAGCTCCAGCAGCGGCGCGCCAAGTCCAGTAGGCGGCACAGGCAGCGGCTGCAGAGGCAAGACGCCGCCTGCTGCCTCGCGCTCTCATCCTCGTCCACCGCCGCCGACGCCAGCTCCGAGCCCGGCACCACGGTACTGACACCCTCACGATGCCTTTTTTTGTTTTCGTTTCGAGGGGGAAGAGTTATTAGGGATGACGTGTTTGTTTTAATAACAAAACCGCGGAGGAAGTTTGTTGAGCCAAGACACTTTTTTGGCAACATACAAATTTTTCGTCTAGAGGCGCGTTTGCGAAATGTTCCTTGCTACCGGATTGTTTGGCAAAACTGCACGTTTTTATTGTATGCGGTATGCATAATTAAGTTTCGTAAAGTTATGCATTTAACTTTTATTATGCGCTTTCTGAGAAGTGTCACATTTAAATGAGGTTCAATTTCAACAGAAATAATAACTTTAAATTATTCAGTAGTTTATTTTTGTAGAATGAGCCACGTTGCTGTAAAAGTTATCATTAAATGACTTACTTTAATCCCTAATTTTCATGATTTTTTGTGGTAAACTTCAATTATTATACGCTATTTGAGTGAAAAAACGTGGAGATCGTAATATTTATGAAAAAATCTACCGGCCCTGCGATAAAGCTGCTTAGCCATACTAACAGTCCTGCGGCTGCTCTAAGTAGATACGTTCCGAGACTGGCAAGGCCGCGATCTACTAGCCTCGCGATCTCCGTCATCGCAACCAGTTCATAACAAATTCCACGTTTCTTCCATGAAACCCAAATAGTGTAACCCCTCCTCCCTTAAATAACGAAAGGAAAGAGAACAACGACTCGAATCTAAAAAAATGACGATGAAAATTCAAAGAGTGCGCGCTCGGGCCAGCAGCAGCAACAGCAGCAACAGCAGCTGATGCTGGGCGCGGGCTCGTCGCGCGAGGGCCTCGAGGAGGCCGGCGAGGGCCTCTGCTCGTCGAAACGCGACTCGTCGAGCAGCCTGGGGGGCGCGAGCGCCCGGCACACGACGCTGCGCGAGAGCCTCCTGAACGTCCTCGGCAAGCTCGTCATCTGGAAGGGGACCAGGTACCGGCCGACCCCCACCTCATCCACCTCCATACCGCCGAGTTCGCCGCCCGCCACCGAGTGCATGGGACGCGGCGCCGGCTTCTTTTCCACCTCCGAGGACACACGCAGTAAGGATCTCATCGACACTTTGCGTGCTTGCCTCCTTTTCATTTCGATTATTATTTTTTACTTTGTTTTAGAATTCATTTTTGTCAATGTTATTTTTTCGTTTATGACGGTGGTATACGCATGTAAAGTTTTAAGTAGAAACAGTTTAGTACGGTCAGACAATCGTCTTGTAACAGTGCAGTGATTTTATATTTAATGACATGAATTTATTTTCATTATTTTAATTTAGTAAGCTTTTTATTCATGTTTCATTCTTAAGCGATTCATAAAGAAAAGAATATTCAATATATTCTCTTTCACATACCAATATTCCAACCAACGCAAGAAAAAAGTGAGGAAAAAAACTCTTTTGAAAAGCACGCGAAGCCAAACCACAAAGAAAAAAATCATAAAAAAGGACGAGCGAAAACGGAATAAATTTCCAACCCGACTCGTCCAACAAAAAAAAAAGCGGTAAAGGTCGCCGTCTGGTGCAGCCGTCCTAATTCCATTGAGAAGCGGCGGAGCGCGTGCGTCTAGCGCGTCGACGCGCGAATCCTTCCCAAATTGCGAATATACGCGCGCGGAAACTCGATAATCTCGCAGCCATTAGCAGAGTGGATGCGCCGCCGCCCCTCGACTCAATCGGTTCTTCAGCACAATGCGCCGGCGCCTTTTTTGTCGCGAGAATGACCCATTGTTTTACGCGCGGAATTTCGGGACTTTCGTCAGACTACAAAATTCGCCTGCCTCTTTTTTTCTGAATTTTCCTTTTTTTGTTTTTTATTTTCCAAAGGCTTTCGAAGTTTCGTTCGATTGTGGACTGTAAAAGGGTCGTTTACGATTTTTTTATCGAAGACTTTCGACAGATCGATCAGTCATCGCCGTTGGCGGCACTTCGAAGTAACGGAAGTTTCCAGCGGCGCACTTGGCGTTTAAATGCCTGGCATGTATAGTTATAGTGGCGCAACGCGATTTATCCGGTTATGCAAAAGCGCCGCAACTACTGCGAGCGGTGATGATAAACAAACGATATGCGTCGCGTTTCGCACGTGTTTTCAGACGTGACCACTGCTTCTGGTATTCAAAATAAAATAAACGGTATTTCCTCCTATTGTAGACACTTAAAAGCCTTTTTTCTATTTTTTTATAGGACAGTGTAAAAATTCCATTGAAAAAACAAAATTAATCTCATACGAAAATCAAATTCCTGTAACATTTTCTCATAATTAATTAAGTCTTAAAGATGATCGCTTAATATTCAAACAAATATGATTTAGTGGATTCATGTTTATAAAATTTTATTAACTAGCTAAAAATTATCTTTAAAGTTTCTGAAATTGTTGAATTTAATTTTCTTCGTAGCTGAAACGGTTGAACGATTCCTATCGCGGAAATATATACAGGGGAAGGCTGCGCTAGATGCAGAAGCGACGTCTAAACGCGCGGTTCGCTATTTCGAGAGAATTTCCCGAGACTTCCAAAATACGTAGATTTAACGCTCCCCAAGTGAAATTCACAAGCCTAGCCGAAGACATTTCGCTTTTTGCGGTGAAGGAGGTAAACTCATGACGGCTTTATCGGAAGTTTCCAACGCTCAGGAAAAATGAAACGCTTGCACTCGCTAAATGAAATTCTTTGGGTTGCTGGTATACGGCTGACATAGAGTTTTACTTATTTCATTTTTTTCGCATAAGATCGAGAAGCAAAAAAGCTTTAATTCTTTTTACGTTATTTTCACAAGCAAGATATTAAAACTTGAGTAGGGTTTTTGTCGTATTCTGCGCATGCACAGAGGAGATAAAAATTTATCAATAAAAACTGATGAAACCGATACCAATTGATGACCAGATCATAAAAGCTGGAATGATTTAATATTTATATCAAGACATGCGATCGGTCGAATCTATTTCCGAGACACAATGAAAACAAATAGATACGACGTTTAGGTTTAAGAAATGAATCAAAGAGCCCAAAATACACATGATGGTGGGATTAAGTACATTGAGATCACCTCGTTTTCTCGAGAAAGAAAAGATCGTTATCAATTCTTCAAAGTGCGACTTCAACAATTTTTAACTCCTGACTAATCATAACCGTGTTCTATTTTTACAGAAACAGAAAGGCGAATTCGCGCCAATAATCGCGAGTACAACTTGCAGTTTAATTATGCGGTAAGTTTAAAAAAACTTTAAAATTCAAAGCATTCGTCATACCCTTACATTTAACTCCCGTTAGCGGGATGTTTATTTGATAAAAACAAGAAAAAAAGGGTGCCTGCGAGTTCGAGGAAATATTCCATGACTCGACAGGGAAAACAGTTGGGATAAAAATTTCACCGTGACGCTTGTTGCTGTTCGCAGAACAATTACATCAAAACGTCCAAATATTCGGTTCTGACGTTCCTGCCACTGAATTTGTTCGAGCAATTTCAAAGGCTCGCCAACTTTTACTTCCTGTGCCTGCTGGTGCTTCAACTGATCCCCGCGATATCCTCCCTGACCCCCGTCACCACAGCTATACCTCTCATCGGGGTGCTCACGCTCACTGCCGTCAAAGATGCCTATGACGACTTTGTAAGTAAACATATTTATTATAAATTTTTTGTATAATGTAAAATAACTTGCTTTGGAAAATAGACTTGATCGAAACGCAGAATTCTAAAATTAGTTTCTTTGTGAGAAGTGTAAATCAGACACTGAGGTAAAAAAATTTTTTTTTCGTCTGAAAAATTGAATTCCGCTATTGTTAAGAGTGCGGAAATGTAGATACTTAATATTTACGTAATTTACCGTACGTACATCGATTTCACTTTGCATTACAAATGCCATTAGATTCAATTATCTCGCATCATTTAAACGATCACATGATTAATTTCATGAATAATTAATAGAGTAATATATAGGAATACTCATTTAACTGGATTTACCACCCGAATAAGTAATTCCTCAACCAAAAAATATCGCTCGAACGAAAAAAAGCGGCATAAAGAGTTTGAGAAAAAAAGTAGCGCGTCCTCGAGAGGAGCGACGGCCATGGCCGAAGTGTAAAGGCGCGCGCTACAGCGATTAGCGTCGCTAGACGTCGCAATTAGCGAACTCCTTTAATCCCCGGCTTCTCTTGTCCGTCGTAGCAACGACACAGCAGCGACTCGCAGGTGAACAACAGGAAATCATGGACGCTGCGAGGTACGAAGCTGCGCGAGGAGAAATGGTCTCAAGTCCAAGTTGGCGATGTGATCAGGATGGAGAACGACCAGTTCGTCGCCGCGGACGTTCTTCTGCTCTCAACGAGCGAACCCAATGGCCTTTGCTACATCGAGACAGCGGAGTTGGACGGGTAAGTCTGACGCACCTCTACCAAATCGATATAATCTTGGAGACGGTTTAACCGGGATCTCACGATGACGTTCGCAGGGAAACGAATCTAAAGTGCCGCCAGTGCTTACAAGAGACTTCCGAGATGATGGATAACCACGAATTAATCGGACAATTCGATGGGGAGATCATCTGCGAGACGCCCAACAATTTGTTGAACAAATTCGACGGCATCCTCACGTGGAAGGGCAAAAAGTGAGTTGCTTCAATATCTAATTAGCTAATTGAAAAAGGGGCTTTTAGGAGCGACGACCCATTGATCATTTTATTTATAGGTATATACTGGACAATGACAAGATAATCCTGCGCGGGTGCGTGCTGCGCAACACCCAATGGTGCTATGGCATCGTGATCTTTGCTGGCAAGGACACGAAGCTGATGCAGAACTCAGGGAAGAGCAAGTTCAAGAGGACCTCTATAGATAGGCTGCTGAATCTCCTAATTATCGGCATAGTGCTATTTTTACTGTCCCTCTGTGCATTCTGCATGATCGGCTGCGGCATCTGGGAGAGTCTCGTCGGTCGTTACTTCCAGGTAAAGAAACATTTCTATATATTTTTTTACTATTTAAATAGACCCTGACAGTGCAAATTTAAAATTTCGGTCGGTCGTAAAGTTTTAGCAAGAATTATGAAATACTCGAAAGTTTCTTAATTTACATTTATTTTGAGCTGATTCATGATTTCACAAAATGCAGAAGAGCTCTTAAAATCTTTGTTATTTATTAATTCATTAATCTTTTTTATTAGTAACAATTTTTTGTTTTTATTAATGAATTTCATTATTTACTCATTAGTCTAATCCAAATCAAAATCTCTACTCTGCTACGCCACTTTCTCTTTTATAACTCATAAATAAAAAAGAAATTTAGTAAACAATAACAAAATAAAATTCTAAATAATAAAACTGAATTTCTCTTCTCTACAGGTCTACTTGCCGTGGGATTCGCTAGTCCCAACCGAGCCGATGGCCGGCGCCACGGTGATAGCCCTCCTGGTCTTCTTCTCTTACGCTATAGTCCTGAATACCGTAGTGCCCATAAGCCTTTACGTGAGCGTCGAGGTGATACGCTTCGTCCAGTCGTTCCTCATCAACTGGGACGAGGAGATGTATCACGCGCCGACGAACACGCACGCCCGCGCCCGTACCACCACCCTCAACGAGGAGCTCGGACAGATTCAGTACATATTCTCCGACAAGACCGGCACCCTCACCCAGAACATCATGACGTTCAACAAGTGCTCGGTGGCCGGCCAGTGCTACGGCGACGTCATCGACGAGGTCACCGGCGAAGTTGTCGACCTCTCCGAGACCAGGGTGAGTCCGTCGCTTCGCTCCCCCGCGAGAGGCCCGCTCGTCGCTTCTGCGGAGACCTTTGTTGGCCGCGGATGATTCTATAGAGAACTGGCTCTTGGTCCGCCGCGGCTTTATTCAGTTTGCAGTGCAGCTTGTTTTTAACTCGTTACTTTGGACGTTTATTTGGATTTCTGCTTTTTTAAGTTTTTTATCCAAAGATACGAGGCGCTGGATCAAGGACCACTTCGACTATCAGAATGAATTGTTATGAAAATTGTTTGATCCGTTAAGAGTTTGGAGAACGTAGAATTTGTGACGTCGATTATAGAGATTGAATAGTATTAATTAACACACACACGTAAAGTTGTTTAGTGGTAATATATATTTTTTTAATAGCTCATTTTGTTTTGACAATAATTAATTATTTTTCTTACCGTATTTGAGCGTTTCTTTTGAATGTTGTGTGCATTTTACTTTTTATTTATTTGCTCAGATTTATTATACTGTTTTTTCGTGTGACAGTTTTGCCTGCGCACAATTAAATCAACGACTCGACGTCAACACCGCTTGAAAAGTATCGTCTCTGCAAGAAAAAAACTTTAACAATCTTTTAATACACACTCCGCCAACGCTGTCAAACATAGATAATTTTACATCTTTATATCAATTTTCCTTCAACAATTTATTTTATTTTGCAACAGTTTTTATCTCGAAAGCATCGATGTTTTCTTTTTTTTATTGTATGTAACCTTTTGCCACTTCAAATATGCAGTGTCGTTTTCAATAGCATCTATGCTTTCGATCCGGGCCGTCGCGTGAAAAAAATCGCTTACCTCAAAAAAAAAAACAACAGATTATTCCACGCAACGGTCCACTTCGCTTAAAAAAAGGCCATGAAAAACGAAAATAAAAAAATGTCAGAGAGTGCACAGTGCATAAATGACTTAGCCGCATGTGTGTGCTGCATGTAGACATCCAAGTTCGTGCACACACCGACAATGAAATGGAAAAACGGGCAGGAATTTGTCCGGCCAGTTTACACGCCTCTTAGCGGCGCGAACGCTCGCCTGCTGGAACAAGCCGACCAAATATCCAGTACGACACCCGAGCCGAACATCAATGGCGCTGCTAAAGTTCCACTCAAACATTCAGTACGCATGCTTCTGTCTCAAAAGTCTTTTATTACGCACGATACTCTCGCTCTCCAACTCTCTGTCTCTTTCATGGATTGTTCAAAATTCTCCGTCTCTGTGTGCATGTCGTTGAAAGGAAGGCCACGCTTGTGTATTTTTTTATAGATTTGCACGCGCTCGCTTTAAAATTCGCATGTTACTGCTTCGTTTTTTTTTTCTTTTTTTTTTTTTAATTTTGAGAGATTGAATTGCGTGATTCATACGCTAGTTCTCATAAGTTCTCAGATGGACGACGGGTGGTGTTGGGTGGAGTTTTTTTTTCTTCCCTGTGTTTACAAACCCTTCATTAACGACTGCGCATTTAATGTTCTACTTTTATCTTCTGACTCTTCTACCCCCGGAGCCAATCTATTGCAGATGTATTCTTTGTCAAAGACAACTGCTGTTATACAAAATGAATCACCTGAGCTGCTTTCTTTGTACATATGTATAGACATGTCCCGTTTTAATCCATTAGCGAACCTGCGGATAATCAGACCGCTCTTTTATCACGCTACTAACAAAAGGAGTTAGAAGTATTATTAAAAAGTTGTATGCATATTTATCAGCGGAAAGGTGATCGGGCTGCGTAGCTATTTTACTTTGGCTGTAATCAATTAATAAACTTGTTTTCTTGTGTACCCCTTTGCATCCTCTGAAAATAAGCTCCATCTACATGAGTAAAAGAGAATACGTCTGCAGTACTTGGGCTCCGCGACACTGTAAACAATGTGCACTAATGAAAATTTTTTTTCCTTTTTTTTTGAAAAACAATCAACGAACACAACAGACTGTGCCGTCGTTGGACTTCTCATTCAACAAGGACTACGAGCCGGATTTCAAGTTCTACGACGCGACTTTGCTGGAGGCGGTGAGGAGCGGCAACGAGGATGTGCACAGCTTCTTCCGGCTGTTGGCGTTGTGTCATACGGTAATGGCCGAGGACAAGAACGGAAACCTGGAGTACCAGGCGCAATCTCCGGATGAAGCAGCTCTCGTGTCCGCCGCGAGGAATTTCGGCTTCGTCTTTAAGGAACGCTCGCCTAATAGCATTACAATCGACGTCATGGGTAAAAAAGAAATTTACGAATTGCTCTGTATCCTTGACTTCAACAATGTAAGGAAGAGGATGTCAGTTATACTGAGGAGGGACGGGCAACTGAAGCTCTACTGCAAGGGAGCAGACAACGTCATTTATGAGAGGGTCAAAAAGGGTAGCGAGGAGATCATGGCAAAAACGCAGGAACACCTTAACAAATTCGCCGGAGAGGGTATGTTTAATTAATTTTTATGATTTTTTTTTTAATTTTCATGGAAAAAGTATAACTAATAACAAATAAATACATACGATAATAATAAAAAATTGAAACCTACAAATACTAGTTTTACTTTTTTATATTATGTAAATTCGGTTACAAAAATAAGATTTTCTTATTTCAGGTTTGCGAACACTGTGCCTGTCAACGAAGGATCTCGATGAAAGTTTCTTCAATGACTGGAAGATGAGACACCAAGAAGCGGCAATGAGCCACGAGAACAAAGATGATAAACTAGATGCGATTTATGAAGAGATCGAGAAGGACATGACGCTGCTGGGTGTGACGGCCATCGAGGATAAGCTCCAGGACGGCGTACCCCAGACAATCGCCAACCTCGGTCTCGCCGGTATCAAACTCTGGGTCCTCACTGGCGACAAACAAGGTACATTCCATCATTCTCGCTTAACTTCAGCCAACAGAATAAACAAATTAATCCGAATGATTTTTCCATCGCCAAAGAAACGGCAATCAATATTGGCTATTCGTGTCAGCTGCTGACGGACGATCTGACGGACGTGTTCATAGTGGATGCAACGACGTACGATGGCGTCGAGACGCAACTGACACGGTATCTAGAAACAATAAAAGTGGCTTCGAATCAACAGAAGAGGCCGACTCTCTCCATCGTCACATTCAGGTGGGACAAGGAAAGGTCAGGCAAACGAAAGAGACGGAGTACGATCCTATATACAATTCTACTGTTCTGCATTTTTCTCATTTTTGACTGACGATGCAAAACAAACCTTCGAGGATGTGCCCCCCTCTCACAATGAATGTGGCACCCATGTTCTGTGTGGTTATGCTTTTACCTCTGTCGATCGATAAATTACCTTAGTTTGATAACGGCCGGATATACCTAGACGATTTAGAATCACATAGTAGTAATATCTTCGTTTCGAATTCCACAACTGCGTTGGTTTTGGTGCAGATGTGTTATCATTGTAAATTATCTAAGAGCGACGATGCTTTATTTTTTTTAATTATATTAAGATTATTAAAATTACATGATTTTGCTTAGAATAGTGCGTATATGTTTGCATTAGCTTCAATTGAGGTTGACAAATGCAATTATTTTTGAATAATTATCACTATTTCATTCTTCACGATTTAACAGAAAGATCATTTTTTAAGAAGTTCTTTGCATGCCGTTAAGGTAATTTTTTAATAATTTTATGAACATTTTTTTACTGGGAGTAGTATTTCTTTAGTCATACACTTTTACCTTCAGGGTTACCTGTTTACAGCAAATGTTAAAATCCTTAGAATAGAAAAAAGTCCCGTTTTATATATTCACTTTTTATGATATTCAAACCACTTAAAGAAGAATGTATTCTTAATTCTTTATTTAATAATTCAATATTTCTTAAATAATAATTATTATTCAATGCTTGATACTCACTCCTTCTCTTTCTGTCTGCTTAATATTAATCTTATTAATAACAAAATCAAAATTGTTTCGTTGCTCATGTCACGTTTGGATATTCATAATTTGTCCCCTCGCAGCATTTTGTGTTTTCAATCATAACGCTGCATTGTGGAAATAATTTTTTTATAAATAATTTTAATTATAAATAAAAAGGGGCTTAATGTATGTGTAAAATTGTGTCAACTTCATAAATGGACAGCCGGTGGCTTCAATATACATTTCGCCTTTGATGCTTGCTGCAATTCTTATGAATTTCGCAGACGTGACAGAAAGCATAAAGTCGTTGTCTAAAAAATGCTTCTTCTATAAAACAGTAGCGATACAGAGTACAACCCCACCAGAGAAGAGGCCGACGACCATGAGATAGACACCCATTCGGGTTTTGCAGTGGTGATTAACGGACATTCCTTAGTTCATGCATTGCATCCACAAATGGAGCAACTCTTTTTGGATGTCTCCTGCCAATGTACGTAACAGTACTACTTTATTTATTTTTTTGATTATCTAATAATTTATTTGTTTTATATAATTTAGGCAAGTCTGTAATCTGTTGTCGAGTGACGCCCCTTCAGAAAGCAATGGTGGTTGAACTCGTAAAGAAGAATAAAGAAGCCGTTACTTTAGCGATTGGCGATGGAGCCAATGACGTTTCCATGATAAAAACCGCTCATATTGGAGTCGGAATCAGTGGACAAGAAGGGTTACAGGCAGTATTAGCATCGGACTACTCGATAGGACAATTCAGGTTTCTCGAAAGATTGCTCATGGTTCACGGTAGATGGTCGTATTATAGGATGTCTAAGTTCCTCAGATATTTCTTTTACAAGAACTTTGCATTCACCTTATGTCACATTTGGTTCGCCTTCTTTTGTGGATTCAGCGCACAGGTAAAACCACCATTTATGTCTTTATCAAAATTAGCAAGCAATAAAATTCTACGCGTGATGAATATAAGGCGAATATGATTCTAAAGACTCCCACGTTGAGTTTTTGCTTACTCCGCGGTTGAGGCTTCGGAGCCTGAATGTTGAATTAATCTGATGTTAATCCCTGAATTACATTAACACGATAATCCGATTAGAATTCTTGAAGTAATGATAAATTTTTTTTCTTTCAGACCGTTTTCGATCCTATGTATATTTCCGTCTATAACTTGTTTTATACCTCACTGCCTGTCCTGGCAGTCGGTATATTTGATCAAGATGTAAATGATAAAAACAGTTTAATGTACCCGAAACTGTATACGCCAGGTCATCAGAATTTACTTTTTAATAAAAAAGAATTCTGCTGGAGCGCTCTTCACGGTTTCTTTGCCAGTTGTGTACTTTTCTTGGTGCCCTACGGTAAATTATTATTCATCTTTAATCATTGTCTTGAAATAAAAGAAAATTTCTCAACTTTGAATTTGACATTATAGGGACATACAAGGATGGCGTTTCTCCGAAAGGCTACGTACTTTCGGATCATATGCTGCTGGGCAGTGTAGTGGCCACTATATTAGTCATAGTTGTAACAGTTCAAATAGCTCTCGACACTTCGTACTGGACCGTCATTAACCATTTCATGGTGTGGGGCTCCCTTGTATGGTATTTTATTTTAGACTACTTTTATAATTTCGTCATAGGAGGCAGCTACGTGGGTAGCCTAACGATGGTGAGTTAAAACAAAATTATTCGTCGTTTTTTAAATTTAATAATGTGATATAAACTGACCTCACCACTCCGTCGAATTCCAGGCGATGTCGGAAGCAACATTTTGGTTTACGGCAGTAATATCGTGCATAATGTTGATTATCCCAGTCCTCTCGTGGCGTTTCTTCTTCATTGACGTGAGGCCGACGTTGTCGGACCGCGTGCGGTTGAAGCAACGACTAGCGCAGATGCGCTCGCGCCAAAGCCAAGACATCCTCCGCACTCCATCAACGAGGCGGACCCGGCGCTCGCTGCGCTCGGGCTACGCCTTCGCCCATCAGGAGGGCTTTGGCCGGCTGATTACCTCCGGCAAAATCATGCGCAAGCTGCCCAACGGCTCGGACTTCAAGTTCGCAATGCCCTTCGCCTCGAACAACGTCTCGAAGCAGGTGAGCAACGTGGCCACAACCTCGCCCAAGGAGAATTCTCACTCGTCGACACATACGAGGAATGTGAATACACCCGACACCATAAATCTCTGAACGAGGATCTCCTGCGGCCGTTGCCGCCGTTGTGTGAAAGTGCGCCTTTTCCGCGATACGAAAAGACACGAACTGTGGTTCCTTTTTGCGAATTCGGATGTGTATTATTTTGTGATACGAGAAAGTTGCCACCATTCGTTTTTCTTTTTCTTTTCGATCACTATTCCTCTTTTTTTTTCTCGTTACCGACACAGAACCGAGCTGTTAAACGATTCTTAGTGCCAGGAACTATAGACGTCGTTTATCGATGGCAAGCGAAATGTAGAAGCTGCTTACTGGACATTGGCAGCACCTTGTATTTACATTAGATTTATTATTTAAGGATAAAAAGGCGTATGTTGAAAATGGTCTAGATGCCACTTGATAAAATAAGTTAACGTTGCGCATTTGAAAATAATACGCTTTAAACTATTTGTCATTTTTTTTTCTTTTTTTAGATTTTGTCTGATCTTCGTGGTAGACATGTAACGGACCATGAGATCGTCCAAGGCGATCGAAAGTTCTCTTTTGTAAACTAAATTTTTCACATTCGTAGGCTTTGTGAATTGATTTAATTTCATACTAGAGAAGCCAAAAGAATCTATATCGACAGCATCTGTGTAAAAATCAAGTGCAAAATTTGTCCATCGAGTCTTAATATCCAAAACTTGTGTAACATAATACCGATGTAATTATGAGGAATCATTATTCTAAAGGAGATTACATTATGCGTTAACGTAAAATAACGATGATGGTTATATTAAATAATTGCCTTTGTAAAACAGTAACACAACAAACAATTTAAAATAATACTGTACAATAGCATTGATTGTAAATATTTTAAAGAGATATATTAAATGTTAAGTATACATTTTTTAAAAAGAAAGTAATATATAGGTAGATCGATCTAAAAAAGAAAAAAATTACGAAAATAGTAATTATATTATTGCAGATAATGTTTGCCTTGGACTGACTACTGAATATAATATATAAAAATATAAATTAAAAAAGTGAAGCAGTAGTAAAACAATAAAATATGGTATTTCTACTTTTAATATTGCAAAAGTGAAGCATAAAAAACGAAGTAGTTTACATCGGAGGGAGTGTGTTCTACAATCAAACTATAATTTAAACATCGAGTCACTGGAAAAATTCATTATTTTTTAATGTCATGCCTGACCATGTTTAGCTATACACAAGATTCCCGACGGTTCAACGCTAGCACCATTTCAATTGTTCGAGTTGAATGGGCGTTCGTTTAGTTTATCATAATATTCAACAACTTATTGGTACGCTACTCATGTATCGCCATGTTCGCATTCTCTCTAAAGATCAAGAAATCTGTCACAAGACTGCGGAGTTTTTTTTTTATAAAAAAAGCCATTAGCTTGACAATTGAAGGGTGCAAGGATGTTGTTGAAATTCAGATTAGAGCACATTTACTAAAAATAAATAAATAAATAAATGCCAAGTTACCAATAACTTTGCGAATGTTACATTGTCACAAAAAATTTTCTCAGTTTCTTGTTAATTAAGTCTGAATAAATACAGTGAGACTTATCGGCTACGACAGAGAGAGAGTGAGAGAGAGAGAGAGAGAGAGAGAGAGAGAGAGAGAGAGAGAGAGAGAGTAAAAAAATTAATATATGGATACGACAGAATTTTATATGGACACGGAGAGATAGTTATTAGAAATAATAGGGATTGTTACGAAATTGCGAATCCGCGTTGAAACATTTCAAGGTGCAAAGTATCAGGAGTGTCGAGAAGTATTTTCTCACTTACCGGCATAACGAAAGAAAACTCGTGCAGGTAAACTGAGGATTCATCTTTTTGTACGAATAAAAAAATTATAGTAAAACGAAAAAACGTATAACTGTAAATATAGAGAAAAATGCACAGCCTATACATGTATACATATATATTTTTACTGTAAACTGGTTTGTACACATTTATTTTATGTTACTCGTTGTAACTATTAGTATTTCGGTATGTGATTTAGTTAATTAGTCATACCAGCTACGTATATAAGTTCTAATTGCGATCACAAAAAAGTACTTGGTTGTCGAAAGTACTGCAATGCGTAGGGGTCAATCACTGTAACTCGTGGTGCAAAATGCTTAAACCTGTATGTTGTGAGACGTAATTGGATGCATTTTACAGCATATAAAATATATGCTTTGGGAAAACGTACTACTCGCTTACGCAATGCAGTAAACTCTATTATTGTGCATAGGCAGTCTAATAATTTTTATTCTTTGTTAAATCGGTGAAAACGTTAGTTACGAAAAACTTGATATATATGCCCGTTAGGTCAACAATAAAATAGACACTCGTCCATTGCACATATGGTTGTCATTGTTTTATTAAAAATATTTCGTTTAAGTTAATCTTTTTTCTAAACACAAGAACGTGTCTGTAAATAATACATTATTTGTAAACAATTAAAAATTTCACTTAAGAAAAAAAAGCTTTACTTTTCTAGAATTTGATCCTTTTAAATTTACATGCAAAAAACAAATTGTAAGCTAATATCAAAATGAATGCAGTGGTATTTCTTTCTAGTATTAACTTCAATAAAGTGCAAATAATAACTTTACTTTTTTCAATTTTGTTGCCTGAGTTATCTATCCGGAAGTAATTTAGTTTTATTTATTAAATACGGAATTATTTGTAAAATGAAAGACGTGTTGCTGATGTAAAGCGACAAAATTACGATAATATAATTGTTATAACAAAATGTTCCTTACTTAAAAAAGCACATGTGGATGAGAAAACAAAGAAAAATGGCTTATAAGTGTATACTATACAATATTGTACAGAGACACCGAATGACTTCAATCATACCAAAAGAAAATCATTGTCTATGTAAAATAAATCGCTGTGTAAAATAATTACGAATAATTTAGCTTTATATGGTTAAAAGCGGTCTTAACTTACCGAAATATTAAAAAAAACGTGCATTGATAATTATCACTTTAATTTGAGAAAACAAAATTTTCTCATTTTTAAAAAATCGCACTAATTCTTTTGTATTGCATCAAAGTAATTTAAATTAAAACTCGGTATAACGAATTTGAAAAATAATTTGAAAAAATATTATCAGTTAAAACTTTTTGTTCTCTTTTATAAATAAAAGCTAATAAAATAAGGATGGTTCACATTGATTTGTTTTAAGAATTGAATCAAACCTCACGAGTTCATTTGAAAGACATTTTCTTATTTAATTTCAGTATGCGATTTTTTCGCGGTTTAATTTTCAAAGATGAATGTTTACTAATATAAAAGAATAATTATAAAAAGTTATTATGTATAAAGACTAACGCATAAATTAGCTTGCGAGCTATGACAGCTGTACATAAATGTCTTTAATCGGAGCGAGTATCATAAAGTTTTGCTATTACTACGATGAATATTATTAAAAAAAATGTAAAAAAGGAGCGCATAAAACGTCGATCTCAATCGATTTACTTTTTCGAGTAATTACTTTGCTTAGCAATGTCTATTAACATTAGCCGTCGATAAAACTAAAATTATTTATCATTCGCAAATAGTGCTCGAACGTTTTCTCATTCAGTTTGAAATGGAAGGGACCAGTACAATACATTTACGTGCTTATGTGGATAAATTCTATCACTTTACTTAATTTCGCTGACTCTTGTACCGTAGTGCATAAGAAATTTGTTTTTATTTCACGTTAGCTGTATGGCGCTCTTTACGGCAACGAGGATAAAATGAAGAAGTGAAATTTCGCGGTGATGGATTATGGCCTTATTCAGCAATAGAAACTTAAATTGTAATTAAAATTTTAGAATGAATTTTTCTTTTATTTTATTTACGTTATAGTTGTAGCATGCTATGATGCTATGCCAGCGAACTTTTCTATTCTCGGCGCTTAGGCTTCTTTGATGTACGTGGCGAATTTTCATGTTCCGTAAAATTTAAAGGGACTAAGCTAAATCTCGTTCTTGGGCACTTTCTCAAGTTTCCTTTAGAGGAGGAAGGATATGAAACATATTAGACTTTATTTGCCCGTCCTGTCCTACATCGAGCCAGAAAAAGGAAATAGAAGGATGTATGTACCTAGGAAAAGTAATCTGTAACACAAATTCTGCTCACTTCTCGTAACAATAAATATATCATTTTTATATAACTTGTTTGGACTTCTGGGTTCCAATTTGTTAACATTTTTTTATAAGTTTAAATCAGATATGTATAATAAGTACATTTACAAAGTAGAGAATTTTTTTTTCACTTTTTCACAGCTGTAAATTTTTCTCATTTATTCTCAGTGTGTATGTACATCTTACTGAAATTTAATAGTCACTAAAAAGACATTTTCATAAATGTTCTTTCAAAAAAAAAGAATCTACAAAAGCAATAGATATACAAGAGGAGTAGAAAATTGTTTTGTACTTGAATATTAATATTCAAGTGTGAATATTGTTTTACTAATGTCTGTTCCATTTCTACTGATTTACAAATAGAAAAAATTGTGTTTGCACTGTTGGAATTTTGTACATTGATAAAATCACAATTAATAAAAAAACACCAGCGACGACGAAACATTTATTACTACTTTTCAGTTTATAAAAAATAAATGCAGTGACATGATGCATTTTATATATGAGTTTTTTTCTTAAATCCTTTTCCAAAGTAAACATTAATTTTGAAATATCTATAATAGACAAATTTTAATAACTCATCATATTTGCTTCATCTTTGTTTTTAAAATTTGTTTACATTAAATTAGTAAGAAAAATTATTTTATTTAAAATTGTTTAGGGGGATATGAAATTTTTTAGATAAAAAAAAAGACTAAAAATTTAACTTCCAATATTTATTTTTTTTGCAAATATACAAAAGAAATTTTTTTAAATACAAAATAATGTTAGAAAATTTAACTATTGGCAAAAACTTACATTCTTACAGATTTAGTTATGTACAAACATAATCCAGACATTTTCTCCCAGAGAAATTCAATATAACATTTTACCTAATTCATTTATTGGTATTAAAATTGCAGTCTTTTTGCTAATGAAGCACCGTCTGTTGCTTCTAACAATTTTCGTTTTAAACTAGGTTTCTCTTCAGGTAATCGTTTAATACTAGTTGGTAATGGTAATTTAGCCTTTGGTGTTGGAGGAGGATTATTACTAAAATAGGGCATTTGTAGTGCTTGATCACATGTACACCTCTCCAATGGATTAATATTTAATAAACTAGCAAGGAGATCAAGAAGATCATCACCAGCAGCTGTAAATATATCTTTCAATGGAAGTGCAGGAAAGGGTTTAAATTGAATGAAATCTGGCAATTGTGTCATCCCTGGCCAAGTTTCTTCTGTTGGGGTTCCCAAAACCTTTTAATTTTATAAAAATTAATGTTAGTTATGAAAAGTTAAAAATAAATTTTATAATACATAACAAATTAAAATATATTTAAAATATGTACCTGAAAAATTCTAGTTAATTGATCCAAATCAGATTCTCCTGGTAGGAATGGTACACGAAGTAACAATTCAGCCAATATGCACCCAATGGCCCACATGTCAATACCAGTTCCATATATCCTTGCTCCATATAATAATTCTGGAGCACGATACCATCTTGTGACGACTTGATGTGTATTTATTCTATTAGGAGAACCATAAAATTTAGCTAAACCAAAATCACCAATTTTGACAACTCCATCACTACTGATTAATAAATTATTAGGCTTCAAGTCCCTATGAAGAATCCAGTTGAAATGAAGATACTCCAGACCTTGCAAAGTCTGAATTGTGTAAGCTTTGATATTTGCAGGTGTAAGTACTAAACTATTATCTTTAATTATAACTTCTAAGTCGGTATCCATAAAATCAAATACTAATGAAACATTAGATTTGTAACCAAAAACATCTATAAAAGGCAATAGTCAAATATATATTTAAAATATACCTAATTTATAAATGAAGATATAAAAAAACTAATGATTTACCTAATAAGCCAATAATATTTTCATGCTTCAATTCCTGCAATAATTTGATTTCTCTAAGAGCTGTTCTGTTGATTCCATCTCTAGCTTCAGCTCGACTACCAACTTTAATCTATAATTTAAATATAAAATAAAAATTTAATTTATAACTTTAAACTGCTAAAAACTGCAATATGCAAACCTTTTTCACAGCCACAATTCTATCTGTAACAGTATCCTTAGCTTTATAAACAGTAGCAAACTAAAAATATTTGAATTAAAAATAATTAGCTTATTTGTAACTTGATAGCTTAATAATTTAACATAAATTTATTCAAAAACTAACCTGTCCTTCTCCCAGAAAGTCGATCTTTTCGTATCTTTTCAATTTATCAACCATTGTGGTGGTAGTATTCTATTTCTCCTTCTTAAACAAATATAGCTAAATAAAATAAAAAACTACTAAAATTAAGTATTTGTTTCTACAATTGCATTTTTAATAAACAGTTTCTCCTTTCCGCACTGGTACAAGCGGGTATAACCACGCGTTCTAGACGTCTGAGACTCCAGAATCCAACACATGTATGAACTTATGCACTTCAATTCAACTAAAATTTTCCCAGTTATATGTATATGTATATACTTTCGTAACGTTCGGACCCACAAGAACAAGCGACATCTACTTAAGAAATACGCGCATGACAAGCAGGCTGGGCAAGCTAATACGCTTTGACTTTGAGCCGCGGTCCGGTGCACCTGCAACTTGCGAGACCTTTTGCGATAAAAAAAAATCACTTACTTCAAGAATTAAGATGAATTATCTAATTTGCATTACATGAAGCATTCAAGCCTAATATTCATATTATAGTGATTTACATGCTCTGTACAAAAATTACAAATAATAATACAAGCCTTGCATTAATAGTCTTTTACTAGAAATGAATGTCAAAAATTAAAAAAAAATCTTGCATTTTTATTGCACTCTGCACTGCAAAAAGATAAAAAGATCAATTTAATTTAAAAATAAATAAATTAATATTTGCAAATATAAAAATTATATTTACAACGTTTTAAAAAATGTTATATTTGCAATATTTATGTACACTTTTAACAATCGACTTATCAATGATCCGTTATAAAAACGACGCTTTTTAGAAAAAATTAACAATTATTTACAAATTTTCTATATATAAAATTATCTTTTTAAACATGACGGATGTGAAAGCTGACTATATATTCGGCATTAGTGCGTTGAACTGAAATGGCAAAGGGATCTGTTGGATGGAATGTGAAAGCTACTAATCTTCTTGCAATCATAGGTGTAGATCTTCCTAAAATTCCAGCATGCATTCTAAATTTTAAAAGACCCGAATCTCGAGCATAAAATCTAAAACATCAATGAATAAAAAAATCTTAAATTTTATTAAAACCTTCAACATTAATAACAACTTGATTATCATTAATTTATTTTACCTTATTGGATGTTCTCCACAAGCCTTTGGCCTTTCCATCATAGATACCCACTTATCATCATAACAAAACAACGATAAATCAAGATAAGGAGAACTAGAGTAAGACTGAGCACAGATTGGTAACTGAGCAAGTAATCTTTTAGTAGCTTCTGTTACTCCACCATAACGAGCACTTATTATAGTTTGTTTAAACCTCTGCTGCATCAACCTACAAAAATTATACATTAGATTTTAAACCATATTTAAAAATTAATAAAATAGTTAATTCACAATTAAATAAAAAAATTATTTCGATTAAATTTTTATTTTTTAGGCACCTTGCATAAATATTGTTTGATGGTGAACACATGTACTGACAGTCGGTACTCATTCTTGCATTTCTAAAAAAATCAGTAAAATTTTCAAATTGTGTTAACAGCTCAGTTGAAGCATTATCATAAGCTGCTAAAATTTTTGCTGAAACAATATCATATACAACTAGCAAAGCTGGTTGTGCATTAGGTTCACTGGCTTGTAGAGTAGCAACTTCTTCACTCGCATACCTAACTAAAATGTGATCTGTATCTAATAGCTGCATTTTCCACATTCTTAAAGAATTAAGCTAAAAATTTCAAGTTGAATATAGTGTCATTCATATTACATATTTTCAATTTGTAAAGCTTAATCTGTACCTGATCAAAATACTGATAAAAACGTCTTAACTCAGATGGATCCTTCGTACTCTGACTAATGTAAGCTGCCCTTTTGTATAAATATACAAGAAGTTTATGTTTCAAACTGTTAATTGTTGCATCTCTAAAAGGCCTGGAATTGGCACCTTGCCAGGCACTTGTGACCAAGTATGCTTCATCTTCAAGGCAAAATCTACAAAATTTCATTATTTTTTAATATTGTAATAATGGATTTTTACGATTAAATTCATTAAATATTACCTTCCAATTGTCCTAACATTTATAAACATTCCATCTAGTAATTGAAAAATATGTATAGTTTGGTGCTGTACTGATAAAACTGCAAGAATATCCTTGTATAAATAAAGACCTGAAAAAAGAGATTAAATTATTATTTATTAATATAAAATTTTTTTAATATTAATGCGGAAATACTGACCCTGATTTTGAGACAAATAAATTTTATCTATTTTAAAATGTCTTGTATCACAAAGTTTTCCACCTCTAATATCAACTAAATGAATACTATAATCTTCCAAAGGAGATCTAGGATTTGGTGTTAACGCTTCATTATTGGAATAAATCTATTAAAGAACATACATATTTAATTATATTTTTGAATGATATAAATAATTATTACAAGAGATTTGTTATTATTATACCTGATAAAAATGAGGTCTTATATCATCAGGAATATGAGCTGCTGATCCAACAATTACATAGCGACCATCATCAGTAAACAAACTACATTCTCTGTTTAACTGTTCACTGCTTTGCACAACATTAATAATCCATTTTGTTTTAAAAAATTTTTTAAAAATAAGATTTCTAATATTAAATGATCTTTCGTCATTTTTATGTCCAATAAATTCTCCTTTACAACCAACTAATAAATCTGCCGCAGCAGCAGCTCCTCTGTACTCGTACACTTCAATAGATGTTTGATCAGCACTGAATGCTACTAAATATCTTCCATCGGGACTAAATTTTCTAAGAAAGCAGGGTGGCTTTTCAACATTAACCACTGTATAATTTGGAAATACATTTTGATAGAATTGTCTTGCCACAAGAACTTGAGTGCCTGGATACAAACAACCTATAGTTTCTCTCCGTCTCAATCTTATCGCTATATTCTGAGGGCCAATTTTTCTTGGTCTTATAGGACATGGTTCTGATACTGTTTCTATTTTACCTTCCTTTTCTGTCATTCTTCAATGTTAAATTTATATTTAACATTGGAATACATTAATTTAATCACTTTATTGAAGACCAATATAACCTCACCATCACTTCAAAAAGTATTTCGCCTGCTAAATTTCACGAATAACAGTTATAAACCCCGCAATTGAATTTTAAAATATTATTCAGATCACAGCAATCAGTCATTATTCAAAAAGGTTTTTTAAAAATTTATAAATATTGTTGAATCGAGATTTTGTGCTAAAGCACACTTAACCAATTTAAAAACGTACAAAGTCCTTATATGTATACATGTAATGTGGGGCAATAGAAATCCATTAGGAATGAGATAGATAGTAAATGTATAACTAATGTAGGTATCAATAAAGAAATTTATTACATTTTTCCTACTTAAATTTTTATATAAAATTAATGCATTACTCTTTTATAATAAAAGAAATTTTCTTTTTATTTAGAAAGAAAAACATTTCTCGGAATAAATATATGATTTATTTCATTGTACTAATTTACACATTTATAGACTATAAAGCAGGTGTAGCATCACATTGTAATTTTATTACCACAAGTAACAAGTAAGAGACTGATGACAAAATAAAAAATCTTTTGATGAAAAAAAAAATTAATCATTCATCAATTCAACCAGAAAAATATAGTTTAAACTTTGCATCAGCCTCGTAAAAAGATTTTGTGCAAGACATTAATCCTCTTTTTTCTTATAAGATTTCCATACAAAAGCTCTTACAAATGGCAAAACCATATTTTGAAAAGTACAAGATTAGGGGAACAATAAATATTCCATCCTTTGTTATCCTTTTCATTTTATCATTACAGTCATGAAACTTTCTTTCCTCATATTTCCATTTTTATTCGAAAATCTAATGCATTTTCTTATGATGAAATACATTTTACAAATCTCATAAGATTTAAAGCATTGCAAATTTATTCTGTACAATGCAATATCTCCCCTGTCTACATTCAACCTGTATACATTTTATTTTGTTCACACTGCATCAAACCGAAGCCATTGTAGTACGTTACTTCGTCGAATTCTCTTGGTTTTCATTTTAACTAACAATGGTTTCTAACTTTACATTCTATACAAACAAGCATCGAGTTGCTCAAGTGAACTCGAACTTTTAATTCTTACAGAAAAGTTCACTAGCAAATCTATTCTGCTTTGCCATCAGTAAACTCAAATTTCTGCAACTTCTTTATCTTTTTATTCAGGTTGTAAATTAGAATAGAATAAAAATATGTACAGGTGTTTTTACGTTACCGCAAAAAACATTTACATTAGTTCTTAACATATAGAATATACACAAATCGCACCAGTTCCCACGCTTTGCCGTTTTTTGTCGATATTCAGTTATTGTGTCATAAGAGTTTTAAAAATTAGTTCTGCTAAGCATTTTTTTGTTTTCAAAATAATTGCGATTTTAAATATCAAATTTTTTACTAAATTATAATAATACTAGTTAAATGTTTTTATAGAGAACTTTTTAAAAAATGCTGTTGGCAAAGCAGTAGTTAACAAAACTATGGTACATATTATAAATTTATCCTTTATAAATGTCCTTTTTAATATTTTAAATAAAATTGGTTTTTTTAAATATTAGATGCTTATAACAATTCAATGACAATCTAACTTTGCACTGCTTTATGTAAAAGTGTTTAAAATAATGATCATTCTAAGTAAATGATAATATGTTCGATGAAAATGTACAAAGACTTTACAGTTCACAATCAGCAGCAGGTAAATAAGTTTTTAAAAAATATATCATGACATCAATCATTTTGTTTAGTGAAATAAATTTTTGTAAGAATAATGGTTTTAAAAAGTTATTAAAAAAAAAAAACACTTATACACTGGTAAAATTTAGTTAACGAAAAATTTATGATCAATTTGGATTGTCCTTTGCCAAAAGTCAAATTTAGCTACAAAAGTTCTCACGTTAATAAATTTTTAGAAATAAAGAGTTGCTGCTAATTAATAAGCTTTTTTCAAATCTTAAAAAAAGGAAAAAGTCCTGAAATGCATATGAACAAGTGAAAAATTCAGTTTGCTTTACACTATATGAAGATAGCGAATTAGTATGAAAATCACAAATTAATTTCAAATGTCACTCTGCGAATCATTTCTTGATCTGTTTCCAACTGAAGATGAAGATGTTCTGCTGCTACTGGATTCATTAGCAGCTCTAAAGAAAAATACAATTTTATTAACAAAATTTCATTAACAAAACAATTAATTTTGTTAACAAAATTTTATTTTATTAACAAAATAATTAAAATATTTTTGTGGATTTTACTGCAATATTTTACCTGAATAATGCTGCTAAACTTGGTCCAACTGTATCCTGATTTGCATCAACTGTTGTTTGATCTCCTAAACTTTGTCTACATATAGGGCATGTCCCATGCTAAAAATAAAGAAAATAAATGATGAGATAAAAATATCTTGAACAATTAGGTTTTAATCTTTTATGAACATACAAGTTCAAGCCATGGCACAATACAAGGCGCGTGGTAAAAATGTTGACAAGGAAGTTGCCTAACTGGTTCTTCCAAAACAAAGTCCTCCCAACATACAGAACATTGGAGTTTGGTATCTATAAATAATAAATGAATGCAAATTAAACAAATGCAATTTTTTATTGTTCACGGATAATTTGAATATAAAAAATTTTACATACCAACTTGAATCTGTGAAACTGTTGTGGTTGGGATTTCATCTATTTGTTTTTTAGGTAATGGTGGAGGACCAGTTCCATCCATTTGGTTCAGTAATTGTGTAACAATAGTGTCCAGTCCATTTTGACCCCAAACATAATCTCCAGGGTTACCCAAGAACAGTCTAATATTGAATCTATGTTAATTAATTAAAAAACTTACATTCCCTAACATGAATAGAAATCAGATAGACAGTGACATTTGTCAATCCATCGTCTTCCTCATGTGGCATAAGTAAAAAGTACAGTTGATTAATATTTTTATTTCTTTTTAAAATAATAACAATAATAATATATAATTATTGTACATACACAGGTGCCTGTCCTCCTTGACCTTGTGCTAAACCATAACTAATGCTGGAAAGATTGAAAAAGAAATCTTGAATGAAACTATCTATTTGAGGTGGTAATCCTGGTTGTGACTGTTGCTGCCTCCTAGGACTGTTAAATTAAATTTTTGGTTAACAATATGATTAAAAAAAATATATATGTAAGCAGTACAAGAAACTTGGCAGTTTCATTTTCATTGGCCTGCTTTTTTCAAAATTTCAAGTTTAATAAAATCTAGTATATGATAGGTACCATGTACATAATAAGTAGTAAGCCATTGTGACAGAAAATTTAGAAGAAAATGAAAATGATACAAGTTTCAGTTTTACCGAGTGTTAGATCTAAGGTTGTAAGACCTAAGGTTTCGATATCGAAGGGATGATGGATCAGATATAAAACGTGACGATGATCTTCTCCTGTAACCATTGTTTCTATCTCTAGGGTTTCTTGAAATTTCTGTAGCTGCTCTTATAAAAATATTGGGTAGTTCAAAGGAATCTGAAAACTACAAAAAAATATTTGTATAATTTCTAAATACATTGTGTAAGTTATTTTAATTTTAATTTACGATTAATAAAACTAGTGCAAATATAAAATTTTGATGTAATATAGAAATTTTATACTATTACAAAATTATTTCCTCTAATAAAGTTAATAATTATATAATGTTATCTATAATGTTATCTAAGATTAAAAATATAACGAAAATAAAAATATTTAAAAGCAACTTTTAAAACTCAACAACTATACTTCAAAGTCCCCTTATCAAAACCAATACAATGAAGCAATGAATTGACTATTTTTATGATTACAAAATATTACACATACATCATTTAAACTAGTAACATCCACTTCTATATCACTAAGGTCTTGGTTATCCATATCCATCCCGGAACCACTTTCTGCACTGCCCCTTTCGAGCTCCTCGATGAATCCGGTGGAACATCTTGGACACTTGTAGTCCTGTCAACAAGCAAGAAACCGAGATTAAAGCCCTTATCTACGATAGGTCATGACTACGCAGGGGGAGAGCAATTAAAAACAAAGCTATCCCGAGCGATCGTAACAGAAATGCGACGTTTAAATAGAACTATCTGGAAAAAGTACATGTGTGATGCTTGTTTCCGTGTATTCAAAGGAAAGCCGTTAACGCAGGAAGTAGGAAGACGTCGAAGGACGGCCCGGTCTGGCGCCCCGAGTTTCATCATCCGGCGTGGATCCGAGCAATCAATCCGAAGCCCGAAAGCTCGGAGCATCGAACGCTCCGGGGAAAAGCTCGGGGAGCCAGCCCACGGGAGGCAAGGAGGGCCTCGCGCGAGAGCATGATTCACACGCTTTCGCGCACAGTATTCTCGGATAAGGCGACACGCGCGAGGGACGTCTCGCCTCGGCTAGGTAGGCGCGGGAGAAGGAAAGAGAGAGTCGAAGGCGCGCGGGCGGAGCGCGGAGGGTTATCGGAGCGCAAAGCTCGCCTCCGCGCTTGCGGCCAAATTCGGCGACGGCTGGCCTGCCCGGGGCGGGGGGCTCGCGGCTCGGCGCTTCACTCACCGGCAGCAGGTGCTCGATCTCGACGCTGCATCGGTGACAAAAAAATCGGGTCATCGACGAAGTCCCGTCCACAATGGCTTCGGCCATGTTCTTTTACGTCGTCCCCTCGCTCACCTCACCACCACGCACTCCGTCGCCGCACTACGTTGCCGTGTGTACACACTGTACTGGACTACTGCCGCGCCGCCGTAGCCGCCGCCGCCGCCGCAGCCGCGCCAGACTCACGCGCACGCGAACACACGCACACTGCCAACGACACTGCCTCCTTCTGCTGGCGTGCTTCTCGGAATCAGCTTGCTACGGCACGTCCTTGTCCGCATGATACTTATCCCACGTAGACGGTACTCGCGTCTAGCACGAGCTCCTTCGGCCGACACGCCTCCCCCGTTGCATCAGATTCGGCGCGCTTTTATTGGACGAGCACTGCCGCTCTTATTACGGTTTCGCCGATATTTATACGTATTTTATACCTGCGTACAGTCGTACTGATGAAACTGTCGATACTTCGAGAATAACGACCGATTTTAGATATCCTGGTGGAAGTGACATTTTCAGATCTTGGTGCACGCGCACTCTTACATGCTGTTATGTAATCGTGTAAATTAAGTACCTGTACAAAATTTTTATTTTTATAATGCTTCCATAGCTTTCAATTTCAGAGGCTAAGGACAAACGTTTACGGCGAGTACTTCTTCAGAAATGCAAAAAACGAAAGTTTCTTGATGAATTTTTCTCGTTAACGCAAATTTGATGGTTAGACTGAGAATTTTGAACGTTACTGTTTCAAATTACTTTATTTTTTTACGTTTTTTTTTATTATTATTTGTTATGTACTTTTAGTAGTTGATTTTGTTTAATCGTTGGAGGCGCTAGTTGCAAAATAATAAAACACGGTTAGTTATTGATTCCAAATTTCAATACAGAAAAATATATACGAGATTCAAAGTAAAATGTAAAATAAATAATTCAAAGTAAAATAAACAAACAGTTTTTGAATGTCGAATATGTTAAGTAGATAACTGACGGGTATGGTAAGACGTCCACTTTTGAATATTTTTTTTATGTGTAAGTTGTATGATAACTTACAGATATACAATGATACGTTTAATAAATTTTATAGATAGATACGCTATTGAAAATTTTAAATAAATCAAATATGTATCATTAAAGTGCATTTACAAGTGAATAAACAGAAAAGATAAAAAGCAGCTTAACGATTGGTTCAAAGCGGACAACCTAGCGTCACGTGAAAGCTCGACGATCCGTAGATATAGTGGATTTCTGCTTCTCGCGGCCCCGGACTCCGGACTGGTAGCGACACCTACGTCGGTGTGCCGCTGCTCCTTCTGCTCTGCCCTTTTACGCAACAACCCGTCGAGACAGACTGAGCAGCTCGAATTCGCGTGCGAGTTTCACACCAGGAGGTAAATAGCCGAGAAGATGTTGCGCATCGTTGCGGGTCGTGCGATCGCGGGTCTGCGCCAGGGTGTCGTCCCCAAGCAGGCGGCTGTCGCAGTGCAGGCGCGTGCCAGCCATGCCTCCACCGAAACCGACGAGGAGTTTGACGCGAGGTACGAGAAATTCTTCAGCCGCCCCGACATAGATCACTGGGAGATCCGCAAAGCCATGAATGACCTTGCTGGTAAGTTCATCCTCTCGTCCGTGATATTTAATTTATTTAGTGTTTACCGAGGTCGGTCCAGTGGAGGTTACTCGGTGACGGAGCTTTGTTTGCTTCGGAGCCGACTGTTGTCGCAGAGGTTCTCCGTGTTGATTCGATCAATGTTCCGAAAATTTTACCTAGATGTTCGGGGATATTTTTTTAAAGATTCATGTTTTTAAAAGTGACGGTATTTTATAAAAGGTACGAGAGCTTTACTCTAGCGATGCCAATTTCGTCTAGCGATTATTTTTGACGCAACTTTTATGTAATTTAAAATGGCGCAAAAACGATAACTAAAAAACATATAACTAAAGTGGTTTAAAATATTTGGAAACTCTGGATGTTTTTATTGGAAAAAGGACCTTGTTATTTTGGAGTTATAATTAATATGAAAATGAAAATTTTTAAGAATGTGAAATGATAATTCTTTTTCAATACAGGTATGGATCTTGTGCCTGAACCAAAAATCATTTGCGCTGCATTGAGAGCATGCAGAAGGTTGAACGACTATGCACTGACAACCAGGTTTTTGGAGTCGGTTAAGGACAAATGTGGCGATGATGTCAACAAAATCTATCCTTGGATTTTGCAAGAAATCAGACCCACTTTAGATGAACTGGGTATTAGCACACCTGAAGAACTTGGTTACGATCAACCAGAATTGTGGTGTGAAGATCCAGAAAACATTCATTAAATAAAGGTCAGTTTCTGAAACTAGTCTAATTTCATAGAAACAAACCTTAAATTGAAATTCAAAGCAAACAAAATCTACCACATCATAAAAATGTACATTAATTAAATCTGTTATACTGATAATTATAATTAATAAAAAAAAATTCATTTAACCGATCTTGTTATTATTGTAATTTACTGTCAAGGGTTAGGATTAGATTAGAACCAGATGATATGTATGTACTATATTTTAATTATTTTTCTTTTTGGTTAGTTCCTCTTGTCATTTTCATTAGGAATACAACTGGAACAACTTCAATTTTTTACACCAAAAATAACCAAAGCTTAATGGCGACACATATAGACGACATATTTACAAATTACATTACATAGTACACAGCAATAAAGTATTATACACATCTCTAGCGCGATTTAAAACATACAGATGTTTCATTTACAATTATCGTTGATTAATAAAACAAACCTTTCAATTAAAATGTAGATAAAAAAAATCGTTTAACAAATTCTTTCATATTACAAAATGTTTAAAAAGGTTTTAAGTACTTTGATTTGTAATTATAATAAATTAATTATATATTAATCAAGTCGTTTTTTTTCTTAATTTAAAAATTCACAAACTTATCTATTTAATTACATAAGTAATATTAAAAATATTGTGTTACATTACATAGTAATTGTCACATTAATAAATCTAAATTATAAATTAGGAATTACTTAGGATTGCACAATCCATTTTGCCCCAATTAATAAATTATTTAAAAATAGTAAAATAAATATTACTAATCTAGTAACAAATGGTGTATATTATTGAATGATTGACAAAAAATGGATAAGAAAAACCAAACTAAAACCATTTTTTTTATCAATCAGTAAATGTTCGCTAATTGTATGAAAAAAATTTTTCAAAATTATTTCAAAACAGTGTAGAAAAATCTATGCTACTACAATTCGCGCTAAGTAGATGATGTGCATTTAAATTTCGAATCCGCAAGTTCTTATTTCTATTTGTACCTTTCAGAAAATTTTTAAACTTTCTATAATAGTGATACAACATGAATTGTAAGTTTCTTGGTGTCGATTACATTAATCTATTGACTATCGCAAATGAATTGAATTTCTTTAACAAAATATTTTTTTATTACATTGAATTATTGAAAAGTTGTTTAAAAGTATTACTTTTTGGATTCGAATTTCAAATTTTCTTCATCGCATTCTACATTGATTCATTATACCTCTGTGTCTCGGAAGAGTTTTTCTTAACTAAGTTTTTTTCCATCACCCATCATATTTTCAGTTAAAAAAAAATTTGTTTTCAATACTAGATTAAATTATACTATATTGGACCAATTTCAATCCTGTTTGATTTCTTTCACTCTGTCAAACCACTGTTTAACAATTTCAACGTGGGTTTGACATAGAAACAAACAAGTTCATGAGTTATCAAAATCAGACCTATCCATTTTCTAATTATCTTTTTGACTAGATACCTTACATTATTTAAATTATTATTTTATCATTATATTTAATAATTAATGTTTAATATTCACTGGAATTAAAGAAAAAGTAACTTCACTTGGAAATTCCAGTCACTTATTTTCTTCACCATCACTATAAAATTTATATAATGCAAGAAACTTCTGCATTACAAGGTAAAGGTATTACCGCGTCTATTTACATTTTTAGTAGTCAACGTTATCTTTGGAAAGTGCAAGTTTCAAGTCAATCATTCTACATACACATACTTGGCTCAAAGCACAATCAACATCATCAAGAAAATGATTTTGAACAATTTTCAGGAGATCAAATAATTATTTTTAATATTGTAAACTTTAAAAATCGCAAAGAAGGTAAGAGTAGAGTACAGTAGATTTTTATGTCATGATCAAATTACAGCATACTTCATCTCTCGCAATTGTCCTAAACTTAATAAATTTTAAATCGATGCTTTTCAAGCTTCATCAATTTTCGCTGGAATAATGTGCCTATATTCCGGCGAATTCGCTACAAT
This sequence comes from Eurytoma adleriae, assembly GCA_900480045.1. NCBI lineage: Eukaryota > Metazoa > Arthropoda > Insecta > Hymenoptera > Eurytomidae > Eurytoma > Eurytoma adleriae. The sequence continues at coordinate 238,357 of UXGC01000154.1, forward strand.
ATAATGAGTGAAAAAATTATCGGTGTAGATATAACCGTAGATTTTTAACATTGGCCACCACAACATTCTCCACAATTTTGGAGTTCTTTTTTTTTAAATGCACTGCTATAACAACTTGTTAGACGTCGAACACATCATCGAAGTCTCTATCTTCCGGTCGCGGTTCGCGGTCGCGCACTTTCAGTTTTATCCTCTTTTTCATGTACATTATACAATGAAATCTTGAGTCCTCGAAAGCGGCATGTTCTCGATAAATTGCATTTATTCGGGACTAGACTCGGGCTGCTGGGGTTGCTGAGCGGGCTGGCTATCCTCGTCCTTGACTACTTCGGCTTGCATGGCTTTGGTAAGGACATTTGCATCCTTGAGCGATATGACTTGAAGCACCTGGTGTTCGCCTGCAGCGTTGATCATCGTCATGGTGGGGTGTCCTTGAATCGTCACCGCTTCGATACTCGTTTCACCGTTACCGGGTTCAACCTTTGGCACCTGAACCATCGGCGTCATCACCTGCATCGTACCGTCGTTCTGGATGTTCGCCACCATCGTTTGGTACATACTCGCCGGCACCGGGACAGTTATCACGCCAGACACTGAGACCGGGTAGCCTGTAACATGCCAAATCACCGGTCCTCTGTGTCCTGGGCCACTACGGCTCTACTTTACTTGGATTTTTTTGTTTGTTTTTCAATACGACAACACAGTAATAATGCTCCGCTACTTGTATCCTACAAATTCCACTTACGCAGTAAGCTACTATTTTCAATAAAGCACTAAAATCCCGACATTGACTACACACGAAACAATGTACTATGATTTTATTATTGATATCCTGGTGAGAATATTGTTGAAAGTATAGGCGCGATTACTCACCTTTTATATTAAAAATGTAAATATTAAAATAACATTTTGTGAATAATAAAACTCAGTGCTCAAAAAAATTCAGATATTCTCAGAATAAGGTAAAATCCTTTTTTAAAACATTTTCACCAGGGTAGTTACACAAAATGTGCTTGATTTTAAGATACTCTTATAATTACATCATTTACTTTGTTTAGTGATCTAAGACAAAAATAAAAATGTGATTTCATGCATAAATTAAATTGCTATAACATTTATTACATTAAATTTTCTTTAAAGAAAGCTTTGATTACAGAATCAGCAACTTAAATAAAATAATTTGTGCAACACGAGGGTGCGCTTAAGAAAAACGTATATACTTACTATGTATAACGACGTTTCATTCAAGAAACTTTATTTAACAGGAAAAAGTTTGACGTGATTCCTTCTTGCACACCTCGATTTTATTGATTTATTCAAAATAAAAAACGAAGCTTATGCACACCTACGTAGGAAACAACTTTTCTATCAACAATAAATTATCTATTGATACTCAAATCATACTCTTACAACTAAATAATACTTTAAATTAAATAATAACGAAAATAAAACATCAACATGTATTCACTCTATTTACAGAAAATTTATTTCATCGTGCCTTTTTAAAACTAGATAATAATTATTATAATAAGTGGTAAGAAATCATAATTCAAGAAACTAGGATTTTTAATTTGCAACTGCAATGCTTCGCAATATTTATTTTAATTGTGGTATTTTGTTTTTAAGAATCCATGTTTGCAACTGATGCTCTCACTAAAGACTGCGATTGGTATTATCACGAAATTGAACATTCACAATGGTTTATTTGACCGACTGATCATTTGTACTATCCATTAATGTGTAAACGTTGATTACAATACTTTATTAACTAAGCTGTATGTACACACATATACATATAAATAAATGCTTGCTTTCAGCAGTGAAATTTCACATTTACAAGAAAAAAAAAGTATATGTTTAAAAGTGGCGGTCAGTTTCTCTTATGGATTACTATCGCGTATGATTCTCACACTCACGGTGTGTCAGTAACTTTCCATGGATTCTTAAATTGATGATAAAAACCGAAAATAATATGGAATCCAACTGCTTCACTCCCTCAAAATTTTTAATTTTCTCTCTCACTAAATTTACTTTTTACTATGTACAAGTTCCAAAAATTAGAAAAAAAATCTTTGACTAATTAAAACTCTACTTGGTAGAATAAAAATTATGGAACAACAAGTGGGTTTTCGTCACTTTAAAACTAGTGACGCATACAACATGCAAAATAAACAAGTGTCCAAAAGGTCTAGTTTATAAGCGCAATTCACTGTTCGAGTAGTTCTTGACCGGCGACGGTGCAGAGCCTATAGAAAACAGTTTTACCATGTCCATCTTCGCCGGTGAGGATAATTTGACCATCTTGACCCAAAGTAGCTTCGGTAACACTGTTCAGATCCACCGCGACACTGGCGCCATCCGCACTACTCACTTCAGCAAGTGTTTGCACTTCTCCTTGACTCGTGTGAATCTGCAACGAGAGTTTAGTCGACATTATAATATTCAATTTCTTTTATATATTATTTACACAAATCTGTAAAAATATTTACAAATTACAAATGATTTTAAAAGGAATAATTAATGGAAACTTACAGTTGCAACTCCTTGCACTTGGGCAGTGGTACCATCCGGTAACGTGATAATTGGATTACTCGGATCAACCTGAATTAGGGAAACTGTTCCATCAGGATTCGTTATCGTCTGAAGTACCGTAGGATATTGTGTCATCTATATAAGTAAAATTTAAAATCATTAGTAAACCAAACTTTAATTCCAAAAGATTCATATGTAGTTGCAAACAATCAACTAGAATAATGATTTGATGCATGAATTATAGCATTCAATAATAAAATAATAAGTTCGCAACTGTACAAGTAATAAAAAAAGCAATAAAATTCAAATAAGGGAAATTAAACACCACTTATGCCTTGGGGAAAATAAAATAAAGAAATTTAAAATTAAGTTCAAAACGAAAATGATGAATTGCGAAGCAAATGAGACGATTATGAATGATGCAATGACACAGATGAACAAACATGGTCAAGTCGAGCAATTTTTGCGCAAGAGCAATAATAAACAACGAGTACATATAAATTCGAAAGTAAAATAAATTAAAATTCAATTGCTCCGCGACAAAAAGAAAATAATATTCATCGATAATATATCGAGAACGACACAAGGAGGACTCTGTATCGGGTCGACTTGCCCATGTGCCTCGGTCGGACCCGTCCACTGACACCTGGGTGGCAGTGGCGAGAGACGTGGGTGACGCGGCAATGGTTTGCGATGGCGACGCATTTCCCTTAGATGAACCAGTGCTGCTGATGCGAACGACCCCCACCGTTTGTTGCGACTGACTGCCTTGGCTGTTCGACTGCTGCGTCGAAGCCGACGGCTGTTGCAACAGGATGTTAGATTTGTCATCCTCCTCGCTGAAAGCCGGCAGCAAGTCCTCCCTGCCGTGGAACTTGTAGCAGTTGATGACGATTTGCCGCAGGGCGTGGGTCCAGGAGATCTGCTTAATTTCAGAAGGTTTAACAAGAAATTGATTAGTTAGCACCGTCGTTCCATGGTATCGATTTCATTAAACTAATTTTGTTTCTTTATCATTTAAGTATTCATAAATCTAGACTTTAAACTAATTTTAAATTATTCATTATTTTGTAAGCTAATTTAAAAATGCAAGCATCATCTTTATGCTTTACATCTCTAATTTATGTTAAATTATGAAAGCCAATTAATTCTAGTTAACCAAGCGATATTCTCATCTTTCGACACGTGCCAGAGTCACAACAAAAACACAGATAGAGAATGGAAGAGTAGAGCGCAAGAGCCCGACGTACCTTCTGCTTCTCGTCCTCGGAGCGAGCGTCCATGCGCACGTTCGCCCAGGGGAGCTCCTTGGGCCACCAGGGCGGCCTCGTGCTCTCCCTGCCCCAGCCGGGCTTCCCCCGGCCCGTCGAGTACTTGAGCATAAGGGGTATGAAGGCGCGCAGCTGCGCCTGGGTCATCTTCTCCACAGGCGTGGGTATGCCGTCGATGATAAGGGGCGGCAGTTCGTAGAGCGACGGGTCATCCTGGACCGGCGGCGGCGCCTGCTGCGCCAGCGCGTTCTCCAGCTCCTCCATTATAGCGGCCTTCAGATTCTTCACCACGTCTTCCAGCGGCTTCGCGCCGAATACCTTGTAGCTGCTGTTCGGCTTGCCCGGCGTCGCCACCAACACGACCGCCTGTTGGCCGACGCGCGTCGCAAACTCGTCTATCGTTTGCTGAAAAAATTTAAGGAAACAAATGAGAGTGCTGTAACCTTTAACTTTTTATCGATGTTCCATTGTTTTTTTTGTTCTCTTTATTTACAAAACCGCACTGAAGTAAAGTAAGTTCAAAGGATCAGAGATACATTAATATAAAATTATACAAATTAATCAATTTGAAATTAATTTAAATTCACATAAATAAAAGTCATCGTTTTGCTTTTTATAAGAACATTTCAGTTTTTAATAGTTTGATAAATTATCAATGAAAATAAAAAAAGCAGCAACAGTTTATTAATTACGAGTTTTATTATGAGTTTTATTTTAAATTTATTATGAGATCTCATCTTATTATCATAAAATTCTTAAATCGATTCAATAATACAATTAAATCTCTATTGCGTCAACACGCGTTTTTTTAACAAGAGTTTCTGTAAAAAATGATTGGAAAAACGGAAAGGCGAGCCGTCCGCCAGATGAAATTCAACGCTGACGCGCGGTGCCTTATCAAGAGCATAAAAAGGAAAAGGAGAAGAAATCTTACTCGCAACTTCCTCAGCAGCCTGTTCTGCTGCCGCTTGCGAATGCTGGGATTCGTCTCGAAACTGTGGGGCCGCTTCCGCTTCTTCGCCGAGACGATGGCCGCAGCCGCCGCGACACCGACGGGTCCTATGCATTACAAACGTCGTTGAAGAGGAAAAAAAGGCAGATCCACTCTAGCGATATAAGGCATGCAAACTAAACTACACATTTACAATTATTCGTATCATTGAAATGCGGCGTGACGTCGGCGTTCAGAGACGCCTCGGCCTTTTTCCTTTCGACTCCGCATTACGATGATATTCAAATTCTTCATGAACATCGAGACAATGAGTACTTGTAGATTTGTTTTGTTATGTAGAAAAATCACAGCAAGCAAAAGATATTAATGGGATTAATTTTTAAATGGATGTAGAACGTGCAGAATTCAAAAAATTGTTTGCTTTTACAGCTTTATGGATTCAACGTTAGTTTTGTTTTCGAAACATTGCAAATTTAATAATAGGTTTTTTTTGTAATCGACAATTAAGTAATTTTGCAATGGTTTGAATTACAATTGATATTCTATCACCAACTTTATTCTGGTTATTTTTTGTATGTTCATGGTAACATGAATTACAAAAACCAAGATAATGAATGAAACATTTGCCAGAATAAGAGTTGAGAGTAGTGAACAGTTAGCAAGCTAAATTAAAATCAAAGGCACGCAAAAGATTGTTGTTATGTACAGTTTTTAGATAAAGATTACAAATAAAATATTCATTCAACAAATCGTTGTTTACATTTAGCGTCAAGTGAGATAAACAAAGATGTTTAAATTATCCATTGATGAAAAAAAATTGATCATATATTAACTGACAATAGCCCCAATCAATAGTAATTATTACGTTTAGCCTACGTAAATTTAAAATGTAATCTTGATTCTAATATTAAAAGTGCAATTTAATTTCCTTTGTTTCTCTCAGCTTGATTAACACCTGCAATTGGAATTGCATTAAAAATTATAAAAGAACATTGCAAACAAAAGAAAAAAGAGAAACAAAAAATAAGGTGATTCAGGAAAGGATTTCGGTAACTGGAGGATTTACGGAAGTGATCGGATTATCTTGGGACACACATAGAAAACAGAAGAGAAAAAGTGAAGAAACGCAGTAAAACTGCAGTTGCCAGTTATCACCAAAGAGCGTGTGCGTTATTTTTTGCTCGGACGCATCGAGTCCACGCGGCACGTGGCAGTGCGAGCGTGGTGGTCGGTCGACGTTCGTCGCGACCCACATTAAGATCCCGCGCTCGAGGTACTCGCGCCTGTTGTGCCGGTGCGCGGCCGCGGCGCGCAGCACGTGCGCGCGTCCGCCGGTGTCCGCTCGGCGCAACAGCGCGGGGCCGAAACTCGAGAGACTCCCGTCTCGCCGAAGAATTCAGCGGCGTGAGTCGCGCGCGGCGAGTCGAGGCGTACACAGAGTGGAGGAATTCGGGTTGGCGGGCGATAAGAGGAAAGGGTTCGAAAAAGCAAAAAAATGGAAATCACCATTAGCGTGTTTGAATTGCCAACCTGCAGCGGCGAGCTGGGCCGTCACGTCATCGTCCATGGCCGAGGCGAGGAGGTCGCCCTCCTCGTAGGTCTCGGAACCGCTGGTGGGCTCGTCGTCATCGTCGTCCGTGATTCGGTCGGTCCGGTCGGACTCCGCGTTCAGCGAGGTCATCGTGTCCTCGTAGGTTATCGCTGCGTCGAACACTTGACCGGCGGCGTTCACCTCCTCCTCCTCTTTCACGGGGAGAGGTTCACCGCCTTCTACCTCCGCCGTAGACAGTTTTGAGCCTTGACGGAAGTACTCGTGCTAATCACTTCTGCCGTGGCTTGGAAAATTTCGCTTCGCCCACGGAGGGGGCTCTCTTTCGCTCTTCACAGCTGCCACTCGTAGAACTCGCTCTCGACTGCTGCTGCTCCTTGCACTTTACATCACGCTGATCTGCAAAAACGAAACAAGAATTATTAAACATATTCGTGAACACACAGGAAATTAATTTTAGTGCGATAAGCGTTTTTCGTTAGAAAAATTCAAATTGTTATTTTTAATTTCATTTTTGAAGTGTTGCTATTAATTTTTAGCCACCGAATGATATCGAAAAATAAATTGACAGTCATTCAATCTATAGAGGTAGATCTCATAACATAATTAACCGAGACGTCAGTCTTGAAACGAAGTATGATTGATAGATCAATGAAAAAGAATTTAATTCTTCTAAAGTGGGAAAATCGATCTATAGTCAGCAGTGAGCCAGCTGTTGTCGTTTAGAACCGAGGGTGGGTGTCATTCTTAACTGCTTGGCTCAAGCTCTCGACCAACCGCAGATGATTTAAGTCGTGACGCAAGCGCATACACAGAAGCAACTGTGAGGGTAGAAGTAACGAACTCTGTAGATCGCGTTTCTCCTCCCCTAACGAAGTTGCGCTGCAAGATTAACTGAACCTTTCCCAACGTTACGCAATTAATTTAGATATCTTTTTAACGCACGTAAATCTAAAAATTCTTTAAAAAAAAAAACTGAAGTCGTAAGAAAATTGATGAATCGTTTACGACGGAGACAGTAAAAAATGAAACAGCGACCCCGAAAAAAGAAAAGCCGTTGATCCATTCGGCCGAGTGAGCGTTACATCCCAGCGGTTCTCCCGTATATATTCCTACCGTCGGAAAATCCCGGGGTCATCGATGAAAATCCATAGCGCTCGAGGGTCGTAGGGTGGGGTATAGACACTGCCGGGGGGAAAAAGCCAAGCCGGCGTGCATTTCGCGCGATTGAGGCGAATTATTGATTTTCCCGGAGGAAGATATACGTCCCCCGTGGCGAAACCTTAGAGCCGGCGTTTTTAAATGCGAACAGGAGGTTGAGTCATGTAGAGAGCGCGGCTCGGGACCCCATGCGTCAAGCTCTCCCTCCCTTCCTCGGGGCGCGCACCCTACCTATTCGCGTATATCCCAACCTACCCTCCCAGCTTGCTCGCTCGCCCCAAGCGAAGCGCCGAGGCATAGCGGAACGATTTCCATTACGGCTCAGCTGTCTCGGATCCAGCGCTCGATATGCCCTCGCAGCGAAAAAAACACCCCCCTCCCCACCCCTCGGCGCGTAGGGCGCCGCTCGGCCGCCAGACTCACCCCGCACCCTATACTCCTCGCGACGCTGTGTGTACGTGAGCGACACGCTCGTCCACGCCAGGCAAATAAAGGTGGAGGTGTGCAAGTGGTTCGACACGATGCCCCTTTAAGAGCGTTCGGTTTCAAAGCTCGCACGCCGCGATCGCTCGCTGAGCGTTCACTCGTAAATTATCTGCTGGAATTGCCGCGAGCGCGCCCGAGAGCCGCATTTGCCTAATGAGATGATGCTTATTTATCCTCCGTAGAATTATGGATTTATCGGGAACGAACGATGCCTGAAATGCTGACACATTTAATTAAAGAAAAAAAGGTAATTTTCGAAAATTAAATGCGGTTAATGAAAGTTTACGCGAAGCAGCTTTTTCTCGCGGCAATTTGCGAGATAAGTAGGACAACAGAAACTTTCGCACAGCTCGTAGTTTGCATCTTTTATAACGACGCGCGGCATAGAATATAGAAGCAAACCCGGCGTCGCGTAAGTTGAGAGCGCAGGCAAAGACAACGGCTATCAGTGTAAATATAATAATTAATTTAGAGTAGTAGAGTATAAGTAGAGACAGACGGTGTCTGGGACGTGTAAAACGTCGGTGTTTTGAGGAGGGAGGGAAAGAGCGAGACAGACAGATAAGGCAGAGGAAATCGCTGACTGCGTGCCCCCTTTTGTAACAACCCCCGATATCCCCTCAAGATAAGCAAAGGGTGACCCGACGCGTCGAGGTTCGCGCTTCAATCTCCCTCTTATACACGCATTTCGTACAAAGTGGAAAAGAGCTGCGCGCTGTAGTGACGCTGACCCCACATTTTCGGAGCTTTAAATCGCGTCCCTTCGTTAAATATTCCCCGCGCTTTAAACGACTTTAGAGAGCGAAGACCGACCGACGGCGAAGTCGGTTGAGCAAGCGTTGGTTTTAATTTTGGTCAGGGTTGTAGCTTAGAAACGAGTGTTTAGGATCGATATTCTAGTTCAGTCTCGCTCTTTACCGTCGCTCCTCTTTAAAATTCCACGAAAATCTATCGCGACGCTCCGATTTGTTTCGTAACAGCCGCGACCGAATGCATATGTAACATTACAACGCGCTCCAGCGCACGGAAACATTAACCAGCTACACTCCGAAGCGAAGCTCCGTCTCCGGTGGCATCCCGGACGGTCGGAGCGCGGAAAAGGCCGAGACGACACCCAGCAGCCCGGTAGCGTCGCGCTGCACCGCGCAACACGAGTGTCGTCGCGCAAACCGGCTCCTCGCGGTCCGTGCACATGACACATAAATAAAAACACGCGCGGCGCGTTGCGTACGCGCAGGAGGCGCGAGTCGGTGGGGGCCGAGGATGCGCGTCCTGGATGCCGGGCGTGCACGCGCGCGCGAGCCCTCCTCACCACGCCCCGAGGCCGCGCGCGCACCGCGGGCCGCGCGTCTTCCGCGCGAGGAGCGCAAGCCCCTCGGCGCCGCGAAAATTTGACTCGGCGGTGGCCGATGCTCCGACGCCTTTGCGCACCTCGTGCCAGGCCTGGCTTTTCGCGCGCCACACGCGCCGCGCACCGATGCACCAGCGCGTGCACACGCGCGGTGCAAAGCCCTCCGCGCTCGCTCGCCCGCCCTTTAAACCCCGCGGCGGCCGCGGCACCCAGCCAAACGACGCGCGGCCGACGACCGGCGAGCTCCGGAGCCACCGCGGAGCGACGACGAGAACCCCCCCCGGGACGGAGCGCTCCGACGACGGCGGCACTGCCGGAGGCACTCGCGGTACAGGTTATGCGCGGAGCGCAGCGGCTCCTGGGAAGTTTCTAACCTCTTGCTGTCGAGCGGAGCATCACCGCGAGGTGCGGCGAGCCTCCCCGGGAAGAAGCAGCTCCGAGGTCCGCTGCTGGTGGTGCGGCGCTCCGGCGTCCACGTCGTAGGACATGACGCCGCCAGGTCGACTCGCGTTCCCCGTAGTCGCGAACCGACGCCTGCACTCGCGCTCCGTGCACGGATCGACTCGCTGTGCGGCCCGGCAGCGCGAGGGGACGAGGCTCGCGCGAGCCTCGGACGAACTGCACGCCCGACGAACGAGCCCGAGGCAGCCGACGGGCACTCGCGGCGGTGTGTCGCACGCACACGCAGCCGCTCTCGCGTGTGTGCGCGCGTCCGTGTGCGCGCGTGACGAGCGCGCCAATACGAAGCGCTGGGCCACGGACTGCCGTGGAGCCCCGCTATCGATCGCCCGCCACCCGACCGTATGCGCGCCGCGAGGGGCTGCGAGACCGATACGTTTGCTCCGCGCTCTCTCGCTCCAGCCCCGCTCGCCGTCTGTACACTTCCTCGCTTTTATTATTTCGCCCGAGCGAGCGAGAGAGACGGGGCGTGCACGGCGCGCGGAGGCCGCAAGCTGCTGTGTGGATTTCGAATTTATTGATTGATAGCGCAATCGAGAGAGCCGTGGAAAAAGAGATGCTATAAGCCCCGCTCCGCTTCCCCTCGGAGCGACTTTACTTTTTCAACGGGTACATAAGTACTCGCGGAAGACCGGAGCGGGCCTCTAGATCCCCGCCGCCTACTACGTCTATCAACTCGCGCTCTTTTCACAACCGCCTCCGCCTCTCCCGCGCTCTATCTGTACTTCCGCTCTCGCTTCCCCTCCTGCGGGGCGCCTATCGATCGCCACGGCGACGAGGTTTTCCCTCGGCTCTCCGGGGCCCGCTCCGGCGGCGTAGCGGCGGGAGCGCGTGCCGCGCGGGCCTCGCGAGCCGGCGAGTTTCGTAATCGCGCGGAAAGAGAGTCGGAGGAGCACGCGGTGCGCGCGCTGCACGCTCATGTGTGTATACACACGGAATGCACGCGCAGGCTCCCGCGCGCGCACCGCGACAGAAAACACGCGGCCCCCATCGTCTGCAGCGCGCGCTCGCCTCCTCTCTCTCTCCCTCCCTGCCGCGGCCGCGCTATCGCGCACGTCCGACTCTCTGTTTATCTCCGGGGTGGCCCTCAGGTGCGCGGCCGTGCTCCGCGCAGCCATCTTGAATGCGCGCCTTTTCAAAGGGGAACCCTCGCGCAACGCCCGCCCCGGGGCCCCGGCCTCCCTCGCGGCGCTCCGGCCGCCGGCCCGAGCGGCCCCTCCGCCCCCGCCAGCGACCGCCGCTGCCGGCGGGGGGCCCCGGGGCCGCGGGGCCGGCCCGCGGACCTCGGCGCTCGCCGCCGGAGCAGCGCGGCGCGTTCGCGCACGGCCATCTTGAAGCCTGCGCTCTCGCGAGCAGGCCCAGCAGACGATGCCAGGTGCCTGCCCCCCGAGGGTATGCTCGGCGCCGCGCGCACGCGAGACGGTGGCGCGGGACGATCCCGAGAGCGAGCGTGCGCGCGCGCGCGCGCAGCGGCCCGCTGGCCCCCCGCTGCCCCTATCGCGCACTCCGGCGCTACGTACGTGCTCTCCTCGGCGGCGGCGGTGCCGTGCGCGCAGCTCCTCTCGCGCCGCGCACGCGTTCGCTCGCTCGTGTCGCGCACGCAGGTCCGGGCCACAGGGGGAGAGACGCGCTAGTAGGCGATCGGGCGCGCTGCCGCGAACTCTGCTCTGGTTCACTCACCGCTCGGCGCTCCTCCTCGACCTCCCCGTCGTCCTCGGTGAGTCGGCGATGATGTCGCGAGGCCGCCCGCACGGCAGCGCCATGTAACAACTCGAGCGCTCTCGGTGTGTCCTCTTGGCTTTATGTTGTGCGCGGCGCCGCAACTGCCGTCACGTACCCGACCGTTTGCTCCGGCAGTCCGGCCCCTCGCTCGCCTGGCGGTTCGATTGTGTGCGTCGCGCCGAGACCAGTGCCTTCGGTACAGTAGTTTTTCGGCCCGTTGTGTATCGGGCCGTCGCTACTGCTCGGAGGAGGGAGCCCGCGGCACGCGGCAGCTCGGGCTATAGCTAGCTATCTCGGCCTCGAAGCGGCCCGCCAATTGGCCGAGGCGGGCGCATGGCCGACGGCCCAGAGGCGCCACCGAGCGCTCACGCCCCCGTTTATTGGCGCTGGAGCCTGGATCACGTGATCGCAGTGAAGCTTCACTCCGAACTTCGATTTGGAGAAATACCTGCCTATACTAATTTCTTACTAATTTAAAGTTTTGTAAGATTGACCCTTTTTTGTAAGATTATGAGTTAAAGGATTTGTACTTTTTATTTTAGTTCACATATGCTCTTAAATTCTTTGTTATATTTAAAACTCTACTGTAGTACTATTTCTTTTCAAATTAAATAATTATTTAGTAATGTCAGTAATCAGCGGTTAGATAATGACAATACCAATTGATAAGTAAAAGTGGAAACCTAAACCTACTACTTATCACTTATTCTTATTTATTAATGACATTCAACAAAACTAAACAGGTAATAGCTAGTGAAAACTTTTATTAGAGTTTTTAAGTAGTTTTTATGTTTTAAAGATCGCATATAAATAAAAAATTATAAATGATTGTGCATAATAGGATCATGTTTTGACGGACCTAACCTTACCAGTGAACTTCATAACGTCGAGGTCGTGCGTTCATACTCTACTTCGGGTTCAATGTTTTGGAGGTAAAAAATATTTTTAATGTTACCTTTATCTTTTAAAAAGTTTGCAAGTGCTACTACTTTGATTGCATAATATACGCCTTTTTTGCATAATTACCGTTAACTAAAACAACAACGATAAGGTTATCTAACCTTGTCTTGCTCCGCTTTTTATTTCGAAGCTTTTACGTTCTAAAGTGAATTTTACTAATTTTACCTAAAGATGCTTTGCGTATTGATAAATTTTGTTCAAACCATAACTTTATTTGATTTTGCTTACTAATGCAATTTCGTGGCACGCAACACAATATGAGGCAATAATGCAATGAAAGTTATTATGTACGTAGGCATAGGTAAATAATTTATTGTTAATAAGTCTTAATTGGTGTAAAAGAATTTATTACATATTTTTACTTTTATTTATTTATTATTTCATCGAAACAATACAAATCTATCTTAATATTATCTCATGTACTCATCTATTTATAAAAAAAATTTTTATTTTAGATCTATATCAAATAAAGTGCAATGGATAAAAACATCACTATTGATAATAAAAGAAAAATAGTTGTATTGTTTCTAAACAATCATTACAGTAAATCTAACAAAATTAAAGTATATCAATAATAATATATTTATTTAAAAATAAAAAAATGGTGTAAAGCAACTTTACATATCACATCTCTGGTGGAGTGCATTCCACACAATTTCTTTATATTGACCACACATCTTCTCTCCTGTTGCGGTACCAAAAATATCTTAAAATTTTTCTACATGAGCTTTGCTCAGTCTCTTCAATTTTTCATTAAGTATCAAATTATAACAATCATTCTGAAATTTCTAAATAATACTGAATTTAATTTTTGACTAAAACTGCATATTGCAGTTAATTATTTTTTCTTGTGATAAAATGAAATCATTTATAAAGTACTATAATACCGCAACATGGCATGAGCCAGCCTTATTAAGCCCAGGGCTTATTTTTATTGCACAATTTTCCAAACCATCCAGGTTCACAAAGACATGTATTGTCTGGCTGGCAAGTTCCGTTTCTGCAAGGTTTTGTACAAGCTGAGCGCTGAGGTGAACGTCTTCCTATTTCACAGTGATTTCCTTTAAAACCAGTCGGACAACGACAGATATTATTACCCTTACATTTACCTCCATTTAAACAAGGAATCACACATTTAGCTGTAATTTTTATAAAAAAAATTAGTTGTTAAATAAAATCTTAATAAGAAAATTTATGAAATTATAACTTACAAAATTCACATCTTAAACCATAGAAGCCTTTTGGACATTCACAAGTATCTTTCTGTACACATTTTCCACCATTTAAGCATTTCTCAGCACATATTCCTAAAACACATTAATTTTGTTCTAGAATCAAATTGCAAAGATGTTGAGGGCAGGAAAAGGATCAGTTCGACTTCTTTCTACAAATTCAGCTGGTCCTCTGAGAACAAAAAAAGGACGACTCCTTGATTCTGTAATTAGAGTAGATCATGCAGGGGAGTTTGGAGCTGACAGAATATATGCTGGACAAATGGCTGTATTAGGTACGTTATCCCCTTTTTTAAATTTTGAGTGCCACTTATCTCAATTAAATAAAAATGTAAAATAATTTTAGGAAACACACCATCTGGTCCAACGATTCAACACATGTGGGAGCAAGAAAAGGTTCACAGGCAAAAATTTGAGGAGTTGATCAAAAAGCATGGAGTCAGGCCTACAGCATTGTTACCTATTTGGAACATAGCAGGATTTGCCTTAGGAGCTGGCTCTGCTCTTCTAGGGCAAAAAGCTGCAATGGCTTGTACTGTAGCTGTTGAAGACGTTATTGTAGAACATTACAATGATCAACTGAGATCTCTCATGGAAATTAGTGATGAAAATGATAAAGAAATCCTTCAAACCATAAAACAATTTCGAGATGAAGAACAAGAGCACCACGATACCGGATTGCAGCATGGAGCAGAGCAAGCTCCTTTTTATCAAGCTCTGACAAATGTCATTAAAGTTGGCTGTAAAACAGCTATAGCTATATCCAAAGTTATCTAGGTATATAATTTTAAAGTATTTAAAAGGGTATTTCAAAAGGATGTCAAAGATATACACTGATCGTTTGTTCAAATGGAAAATTCGGCAAAATTATTATTTTGCACGAAAATTTCGATAGAACTTAACCAAGTGTTTTCAATTTTTATAAGAGACTAACCTACATTAATAGTAGAGAAACTATTTTTATGATACCGCCTCGTGTAAATAAATGTTTTTTTTTTTCATAAAAGAAGCATTTAATTGCAATTTGCAACTTACCTCCTTCACAGTAAGGTCCTTGAAATCCTGGCGGGCAAGAACACACTCCTGGTGCGGTGCAGTTGCCACCGTTCATGCAATTGGGATAACACAAAGCTTTTTTACAATGTGGCGGTCCCAAGTAGCCATCGGGGCACGGTCCTGGATTTGGCTCTACAATAAGATGATAAAATTAGCACATCTTTTTTTTTATTGTAAAAAATAAAATGCTTAAAGAAAAATTTTGTTAAAAAACGTTTTTAATAAAAGTTAAAATGAACATTTTATTACCGGGATAGTTGTAAAACATATTACTCATTAAATAATTAAAATGCTTCATAAAAATTCAAATTGTTATTTAAACTCGTTAAATATAAATTTTATCTCAAAATCTTTAAGCATTTCACTTTTATTTGCAAATTTATTTCTACACGAAAAACAGTTATAATTTATTGATTCAGTTAAATAAGTACGGTCTCGTGTCGGATTCGTTTTCGATTAAGAATTTTCTACTGCAAAAGCTGCGCATGCAAGAACTATTCTAACCGAAAAACTTCTAGAGAAAGCAAAGCACTGTGAATAGAGAAAATCGCGTGAAAATGTGATTTCTGGTATACTGCAAGATAAACGCAAGTGTTGTTAAAAATTGTAGGTGCACTGGTTATCAAGCCATAATCTCGTGTATGCTTTGGGAAAAAGTTATCGTGTATATACTGAGATGAGTTTTATCTATTCAGACCCAGGTGTAGTGATACGTTCATAAGCGGGTTTGCAGAAATCTTGTATAAATAGACTAAGTGCTTTCACTCTTATCGTTGAGAATAAATCGCGTAATTTGCAAAGGATATTCTGTACGTCAAATTTATTACCCTGCAATCTGGGAAAGTAAATTCAAATCAATTTATGAATGAATGTCTATTGAATCTTGAATTGATAAATATGTGAACTTACGTATCGTTTACTAAATAAAATTGTCCGACGAGTATCAGTTTTGACTCTACGAACGGTTATGGGATACTGCAAAAACGCCGGTTTCGCATTCTGGCCAGTGTAATTTCACATGTTACTTTTTCGTCTGATAATTCGCTCGATTAATCCTCATTTCGGCCAATTATTTTCCTTGGCGTGCTCGTCGCAGCCGCATGCGAAACTCGATCAAAAGCGCCTCTGTGCAATTAATCACGTCGGAAGACCGGATCGCGCGCGTGCCGGAAAGTCCTGACCCTTTTCGAACTGTACGTATTTGGATTCCCTGTCTCCAAATAAATTTGCACAAAATTCTCGTTCGAAAATGTTAATTATTTTAATGTTTTATTTTTCAACGATTGTTGTACTATCACAGCAATTTGCCTCTAAAAATTTCTTACGCGCATCTACTTTAGTTTTCTTTTTAATATATATCAATTTTCTCATCAAATCAATTATAAAGCGAAATAAAAAAAAGTAACCTGCTGGCTCTCTCAACTAAAGAGCCCTGTTCACCAGTCGCTCGGGGATGCGCGAGTAACCGGTACCCGATTGAAACAAAAAGAAAAAAAGCGAGGCGAGAGAAAGAGAGAGAAAAAAAGAGAAAGAAAAGGGCTAGAGAGACGGCGCGACTCGTGT
Organism: Eurytoma adleriae; assembly: GCA_900480045.1. NCBI lineage: Eukaryota > Metazoa > Arthropoda > Insecta > Hymenoptera > Eurytomidae > Eurytoma > Eurytoma adleriae. The sequence goes on from UXGC01000154.1 coordinate 254,651, forward strand.
GAACATTCGGTTGACCGATTCTAGATCGAAGCATGCAGTTGAAATTAGTGATGATTACACTGGTGATACAGAACTGTATGTGTGAGTGGAGAGGTGGTGATCGTGGGCGCGACTGACGCACTCACCGCGCACGGCGCATTCTTTTCTCAGGCTGAGCCGCAGGGGTGTCCCGTTCAGCGGCTTGTTCTTGCGCGTCTCGATCATCAGACCGATGCCGAATTGTGCGATGCCGGAATTGTTGCCCGAGCACGGCAGCAGCACGCTGAACTCTAAAATGGAAATTCGATCAAACTCCTTTCCTCCTATGTACGTTCTGCTTTTCAATTCAGATATGCACAAACGTTGAATGGCCTATTGTTGCGAATGCGAACTAATTAGTCGAATTAATTGCGTTTGCTGTTAATGAATTGTTTGTAGATTATAGTATTATATTCAATAATCATAAAGATAAGATTAAACGTTAAGCCGATATTTTAACGTTTATAATGGATGTAAATTATATCTGCAATAATTTATGCTTTTGATATTCATTAAAAACTGGAATTGTTTAGATAAATGAAAATTCATGAAAGTATTCAATAAGAATTGATAATAATGCATAAATATTAAATATAATAGTGTAATTAAATTTTTTTATTATGGATGTTAATATTTTGTAGTTTAATTACTTTGAATTAACAGTTTAAATTTAAAGATAAATATATAGAATCAGTTCATAATTCTTCTAATTTAAATTCAAATTTTTACATAAATGAATTGCAATAAACTCTATCTTGCAAAAACCTTTAATTTACTTATAATTTATTCTTTTACATAATTATTTGTATTAAAAAAAAATAATTTTGCAGGAAATTTTAATAGTAATCTCAGAAACAAAGCGAACACTTTTGCGTTATTGTGAAATTCATTCCATTAATGTTTCTAAAATAGGGCGATTTTCCGATATATCCACTGTTTTATGTTACAAGGGTAACGCATAAAATCTATAATTACTAGTTTTCTTTAAATTGGATTAAAAACGATCGGGCTAAATTACTCACCCTTCTGTCTCTTGGGCACGCGGCCCTGTTTCTTGATCGTGATCGAGGGAGTTTTCAATATCGTTTCATCAAAGGACTTGAGCAGGAAAAAGTCGTAGTAGTACTTCTTCACGCCGGACTTCCACGTGAAGTTAACGTAAGACACCTCGTTCGGTATCACCGGCAGCTTGTTCTCGAACTCCGGGTCCAGCAGGTACGGCACCACTCGACCTTCGTCAATCGCGTATATCTCCATTTCCACACCTGCAACCGGTCGTTACAGTATCGCCACTCGGGAAATAAATATCTTTTTCCTCCCTCTTTCCCCGCGTGACAAGTTGTTTTTTTAAATGGTCGAGGTTTTTTTCCTGACTCCACGTTATTTTTTTTTTACAAACCGATCGAAGAATCTGCATTCAATCGCGGATTCAATGTGCCTTTTATAATTCTCCTACTCCTCCTCTGTGAGCAGATGGTCTTTCACGTGTACTCGCTTATTTCACTATATTTAGATAAATTTAATCATCGTTTCAGCTACGTATCAGTATAGTACGTTTACTTCGGAAAACGCATTACATCTATCTTCGACTTGCAGGGTTCGTTTTTACTTGGCACTCGAAAAATTGGCCAGAAGGTTATAAAAATATACGTTTATATGTGTGCAAAAGAATACAACTGCATGTTTATAATTAAAAAATCTATTAAATGTTAAAAAATGAAAAAATATCTCGAAATCTTAAGAAATATTGAAAATCCGTAGGTATTCATTAAACTACTTTACGTTCGCAAGAGCACGTTTATAGATCGTCGAAATATAAATAATCTAATAAAACACGCCTCGAAACACGCGGTTGCATTTTAGCGAATCGAGTTTTATCGCGCGATCGGTGCGGTATCACGTCGCACTTATCAAATCATTTAATCAGGATTAAGTAGCTTCGCCTCCACAAGCAATTACCGCGAGTACTGCGAAAGTACCATCTGCCCGATCGTTATCGTTACCGATCGCGCTTTCATACCTACGTCGTCGAAATAATCAGCGCGAGGAACGCCATCGCGACTCGCGTTTTCCGCGGATCCGCCGATATCGGGCCGACTACCCGCAAAGACCGCGGTGCGCACTCACCGCTGAACATCTTGATCTGCTGGCGGTCGATCCAGAGGGTCATGTCGCCGTCGGGCTTGTGCCCGTTGCCGGTGCGCCGGTGGCGCGCCTCGCACCGCCGGCCGACCGACAGCAGCAGCAGCAGGATCAGCGCCGCCGAGGCCTGCATCCTCGCCGATTCCCCGTGCGATTTCTCTCCTCTCGCGCCTCCGGCTCCCCTCGTCTGGTCTGCGCCTGGTCCCGTCCCGTCGCCTCGCGTCACCGCCTCGGGCAGCGCATGGAGCCTCTTGGACACCGGGGGGAATGTGCTGGCCTCGTGGCCGGCGGACGCACTCGAACGCCGCGGCGAACTGACCGAGACTGACTGAATGAGGCCCGTGCGCGCGGAGCCGCGGTTACGGAGCTACTACCCCTCTTCTCTCGGGCCGCTCGCGCGATCCGCTGCGGTTGCGGCTGCTGCTGCTGCTGCTGCTGCACATTGGGCCGCGCGCATGGATACCGGACAGTGTGGGGAATTTTCTGTGGATCGGCCGTGTGTGTCTGTGTAGGGAGAGTGCGCATGTGACGGTGCCGTGATTTTTTTTTAACATCCTCGCCGTCGGTACCGATCCTTTTCATTGGTCACTGCTTTTCCTACAATTTTATCGGGTGGTACCTAAAAAACCTGGAAAGATTTTAATAGATATCGTTGTATCGGTTCATTTTTTAAATTATAAATTAAATAAATTAAAATTATACAGAGATAAATAAAATTAATTGCATATAATTATACACCGGTACCGCTGCACAAATTCGTGTGTTAGTCAAATTGCTTTTTTACTCTTTCAGATTTGAAAAGTTATTTACCACAAAAGTTCAAGATGTTCAAAAAAATAAAAAATAAAATACGCATTTTTAAGTTTCAAGCTTTAACACTTCAGACGTTGACTTGTAAGGTAATCCGATACTACATTTTGGTTTTCGCTTGTGGTTTTGCCGAAGCGCTGGTGTATCGATGTACCATTTATACATGTCATCCAATATATCGGGTAAAGACTAAAAATGCAAAAGGTTCATTGACCAACGTCGCGACGAAAAATTTCTCCCTCGCCAAAAAAAAGAAACGATCGTTCGCTGCAAACGATTTCGATCCGATCGCATTCTTCATGCGGCACCTAAATGATGTACTTACTTGTAAAGGCGCAGCCGTCGATTAAATTTTTTTACGACATAACGACGAAGCTCTCGAACCTTATATATATACGCGCTAAAAAAAAACGCAACTTATGCAGGCAATTTCGCGCGATAGCAGCGGCCGAATCTAATTCAATAAGAAATTCCCATCGACCCGTCGAGCGGGACTCGCGAGGGAGAGATCTCAATATTGAAACTTATATAACTCGCGGCAAGTGCCGATGGAATTAAGAAATCGGCCGTATATGCGAGCGATACTCTCCGAGAGCCTGCAATTTGAATGAGATACTTTGTTTCGCAGACGAGGATTTCGATAAAGCTCTCGGGAGCGGCTCCGCGGTCCACACATCGCTCGGAAAAAAAGACGACCGAGGCGAGGGAAAGAAACTATATAAGTATAACCGAAGAAGCGAAGCGCAGACGGTATAAAATACATCGGACGAGCGGCAGCACGAGTGAGAGAGGGAGCGATAGAGAGAAAGAGCGAGGGAGAGAGAGAAAGAGTTGGCAAAAAAAGAAGAAAGGTGGAAAGGGAAGGAGAGCAGCAAGTGGTAAATGAGAGAGATATAAATTTAACTGCGCGGACAGACGGACAGTGCGAGGATGAGAACGGCGCGTACACGCACGAGCGAGAAAAAAGCCCAGAGGAGCGAGAACGGGCGAGAGAGAAAGAGCGGGAGGGAGCCGGACCGAGGTATATAGGAGCGAACGCGTTAAACATATATAAAAAAGGGAATGCGAAACTATTACAGTCACGTTTCGCGAGAGACTCCGGGCATCTTGAAGCCATATCCCCCCTCGGGAGCGCGCGAGAGAGCGAGACTCACCCCCCTCGAGCTTTTTTCTCCCGAGCTTCGTATACGTATCGCGCGAGATACGCGCGCGTGCGCGCCTCCTTGGGCTCCGCTTCTCTCTTGTTCTCTCGGTGCTCGATCGGAGAATAAAAAAGCCCTTTTCTTCGCCGTCCTTTTTTACGCTCGAATCGCCTTGATAAATCACACGAGCCGTCCTTCATAATCTTCGCGCGGGCGCGCCAGATAGCCGAGCCGCGCTTTTGCCGCATTGCAAGTAAAATCGGCACTTCGATGATTTCGGCCTTCGTTTCGATTTTGATTTTATGAACTTTATTTCTGAGTTTCGTTTATTTCAGATTCTTCGTTGCGATTACTTTGTGTGTATTGCTATCTTTCGATACTCATTACAAGAATACGCAGATTTATTAAAATTGTATTAGATTTTTAATTGCAATAAAATGGACGCGAGATCTTGAACCCGATATTATTATTAAATTAAATGTTTTCAAAGAGGTTGATTATTATAAAATCGCTTGAGAGTGGAAATCAAGGATTGCACCTTCTAAATTATTCTCGTCATGGATTTTATACGCATATAAATTACGTCGCGTCTTCGCAAAGTGATTTATTTGCGGTAAGTTGTAAGTGATTTAAAAAACGCTCGTAAAGCGATTCATAAACCGACACGTAAACTGACTTTAACAGTCAATATGCATATTCGTTTCATCGAAATCTCCGCAGCTCAATCCACCGCTCCTCGTAAAAAACTCCACTTCAAAACAATATCATAACAAACGTAAATATCCAGCTTAACAATTTTCCTCCGCGAACTTCTCTCAGCATTTCTAAATTTTCGATCTTTCAGTGATATACCTATAACTTCACCGCTCGATCGTCCGGATTAGCGCGTCCGCGGTGCAAACTCGTAAATCGCGCGAAAGTTCGTTCGAACGGTTAACTCGACGCAAGGAGCAAAAAAGAGGCGAGGCCCAATAACGCACTCGGCCAAACAAGCCGTAAAATCTGAACGGTCAGCTCCTTCCAAAACAGTCGTAAATTTTCGAGGAGCGGCCCCGAGCGAGTTGACCTCGTGACTCGCAGGAAAAGTCCCGCGCACAATATCATCCCCCTCCCCCATCACTCGGACGGGAAGATTGGGGCCCGCGATACACGCGGGCCTTCCTCTTCCCCTTGTACGGATTGATTTCTTTTCTCCGGCTCTCGCGCGCTCGTACATCACGCGCGCGGGGGGCTGTCAGCGACTTTTACCTGCGGCCGAGGCTGCGGGATGCCGGTGCGATCATCGCGCCCGCGCCTCCCTAATTATCCTTAGGAGTGGATTTTCTTTCGAGCCGGGCGTAATTACGGAGCAACCGACCATATCCAGCTCGTCCCTTTTCACGCCTCCTTCGCTCCTTACCGAGGCTGGTCCTTTTCTTCGGCTTGCGGCTGCTGCTGCGAGCCCACTTTTCTTTCTTTGCTCTTTCTCTCGCTCACTCTGGTTTTCTTTCTTTTGAACCGCGAGGACTCGGGGATTGTCTTGTTGCCGGGAAGTTTATCCCCCCCCCCCTGCGCCGAGCATGTTTGTTTTCTTCTGGAGTCGGTTACCTGCGTGTTACGAGGATGATTAAAGGATTATCTTGTTACAATCGTAAAATCATTATCGTTGATTTGCTGTAGGGATCTTTTTTTCGTACTTCTAATTTGGACTAGTTAACTATCAACATTTCATTTTCCAGGAGATATTTGTCTCTAATCAAAATTAAGTGTTTGAGAAAATTTAATTTGTAATGTATTTTTTCAAACTATTATAGTTTTTAGCAATGTATGAAAAACAAGATTAGTTTTAGTAATCCGCAATAATGACTTTCCTTGTTCTCATTTTCTTTCTACAAAAGGGCATAATGAAATAAAATATTAAGAATCTAATTATACGCAGTTCAATTAGCATTATCCCGCACTTTAACGTACATCCTTTCTACTGGGCAATATACTATAAAAATGTAGATTAAATTCATAAAAGAGAAGCAAAAACATTTTTCCAGTCCTCTTTCCTCGTTCCAACGCAGCCGCGTGAATTTCAGGACGTAAAGCACGGCGCGGGATGTATATAGCTTCGGCTTTTCACGGGTGGCGCGAGCGCATAATGCGCGACCGCGTGCATTATCGCGGTTATTGTTGTTGCCATTACTCACGTACGCGCGGCTCGAGAGCCGCGGAACCGCGTCGAGGCCTCTCCGCGCCAGCGAAATTCCCGCTTCGCGGACTCGGCAACTGGAATTTCGCTTAATTTTAGAAAAGCAAAATGTTCAACATTGCTCGCGCTATTGTTTCGAACTAAAGTTTAAATTTATGCCGTTTCTTTATTTTCACGAGTTAACTGAAAACTGAACGTTCATTGCACTGATTGTGATATTGTATCCAAATTCACGAATGAATTTTTGAAGCGATGCTGCATAATTTTTATTTTTAGTAATATCTGATCATCGAGACGTTATTTTTACGACGTCCAACTGTAACGTACGCGTGGGATTGGAAGTAGCCGAGAGACGAAAATCGAAATTCACCGGCAAAAACATAACAATCGAAAGAGATTCAATTTGAATTTCGAAGTCGCTCTCGAAGTCGCTCTCGAAGTCGCTCCGCGGAGTGGGGATCGCCAAGTCGTGTATACGCGTCGGTTGATTTATTGGCGGATTGTCAGTCAAGCCGCCCGTGGAGCACCGACGAAAAAAGGAGCGGAATATCGAATTTTCGGGGGAATACACGGGCGAATCGCGCGCGAGCCCGGCAATATATTATTTACGAGAGAAGAAATCCGTAAGGCCCGCGGAGGCTCGAAGGTAAAAGGAGGGAACCAGTTTTTTTAACGTCAACCTCTCGCGGTCCCGGTCCCCCTTTCCCTCCCCCCACGCAGCCTTTTGCATTCGATTGGAGAGACTCCGGGGACCTATGACGTCGAACAATCGGCCGCACACCTTTGTTCTCCAAATTCGCTGTCTCGTTCTCCACTCCCCCACGCTTCGCCTCGCTCTTCACTGATCACTTTAATTTTTATTTTATTCAATTTAACCAATTCAGATTTAAAGTATTTCGAACTTTTGTTCGAGCAAAATTTTATGAATAAAAGAAGCGCGTCGTTTTATTTTCATCTCGTTAAATAGGATTGATATATACGTCGACTTGCTAACAGGTGGAAAAAAAGGTGTCGGACAGAGGGAGGGGAGCACGTAGAAAGGCCACAATTTGGCCCATTAAAAATTCGCAAATAAAAGTGTTTCTTGACTTCGCCTCGCCCCCTAGAAATCGAGCAAAACGAGCCGAGCGACGGAGGTGAAACTCGGTTCGAGGTGGATATGTATGTTATAACAGCATTTTGGCCGGGGATTCCCCTCATCTTTTCGGTCTCGGAGTAATCTTGCAGTCAATCTAGATCTCGGACTCTCGCGTGCGCGTCCCGCCCGGTCCACCTCCATCGGCCCGACGCACTTAACAGGCCGATTTGAAATTCCCCCTAATTTAAGGACGCCTCTTTAAAGGCTCCATTATCCCGTTCTCCCGTCAATAAGAAACCGCGCGCCCTCGCAAAGCCCGCGGCCCGAAATTCGCGGCGCAGTAAGTAACACTTTTCCGGCTAATTATCTCTTAATTAAGGTAAAGGGAGAAATAATGGCAGCGAGCGTAAGAAGAGTCGGGACGACAAAAAGGGGGGAATCGCGGCTCCAATTAGCACTGGGATTGGCGCTCCGCAAAAGCGGAGCGTTTTTCGATACGCGCGCGCAAACGAGCCGGAGCGTAAGCGGCTCCTAATAAAGGCAAAAAAGAGGGGAGCCGAGGAGGAAAGGGGGCGAGAGGAGCGAGCCTAGCTCCGAAAAGATTCTCACGTCTTTGCCTCTCGCGTGTTTGCCCGTCGCGCGCCCGCGCGTGTGTGCGCGCGCAATATAAGCGAGGCACACGCGAGCGCACGCGTGATATACGACCTCAGGCGCGCAAAAATTTTTGCGCAAACACCCGGCATTCTTGAGCGTAGCTCCGCGGACTTTTCTCTTCTCAGGAAGTCATTTGCGAGTCCCTTTTTGCGCGCGCGCGCCTCCGGACGACTCGCAATTTCACAGTTCCGCGTAATTGAACTATGCGTCGTGCTTCTGCTGCAGAGATCGAGTAAATACTAAATTGCCGCGGAGTGGAAGAAAAAGAATGTTAATTTAATTGAGTTGATGGCTCTCTGTAGTGAGTGTAAGTACGTGTAAAATAAATTCAGTTAAACTTCTTACGTCCGATGGCATCGACTGATATATATACGCCATTTGAAGAAGTACTCATTACCTGTATAGAGTTTCGGTATTAGCATATCCTACAAAATTTATTGTAATGTTCAACATTTTTATTGTATAATTTACACTTATAAAATTCTCCAACTACCATCAGATTCTCATCTCATTGTCAAACATCGAGAACAGGATCTTCAATATGCACTTCAATTTTATTGGAATGTAGTTGAATACCGAGAGGCTGTAATTAACTTCCAAAGGCTATAACGCAGCTTCTTCGAAGTATCATAAAATCGATACGATCGATGGTCCCAATAAATCTCGACGATTTAAAAAAAAATCACCCAAAACGTCGAACGATTCAACGTCATTTACGCCGTTACCGTGGAAAATTACTTCCTGGCGATAGCTACCTGCACGCCTTTAAAGGAAGTCGGTAGTTTGGGCAAAAACTACTTAGCCGCACGAGAAAAATCGCGTAGCTGCTGCAATGACGGGGAAAAGGGTACATTTGAAAGGGGCCGCCGATGGTACACGGCGATACGCGCCGTCGCGGAATTTTATAGGCCGCATTATTATGTGGGCTTTGACGCGCTCCCCGTACCACGGCTCCGATTTAATTGGCAATTACTTAGAGGCCATTTCTTTTGAGTGACCGATTACGGAGGTGCGCGTCTTGAGTCGTCGTTAAAGTCGCCTCGCGGCGCGCGGAGCCGGTCGGCAGGTGTGTCTCCTCGCGTGCGCGTTCTTTATTTTCAACGGCGGCGCGTGCTGCGCAACCGACCACCGCTTCTTTTTTCGACCTGCCGTCGGGTTTTCTCCATTGTTTATTGGTTAGTTCTTTTTCGAGCGATTGGAGAGAAAGGAGCTACGTATATACTTATTTTTCCCCTTTTTGGATTTAAGAAAGTTTGACTTTTTTAAATTTTTTATTGTTTACAAGAATTTTTTAAAAAAGAATACTTTGATCGAAGATTCGAAGGTAAAAATGTAGAGGCTATTGTAAATTATACGTCATTTATAATTCATTTTTTTTCTGAAAATTTTTTGGTGTAAAAGAAGCTGACGTTCTTTTCAAATATTTCTCTACAAACATCAAATGTTTAAATTGCATAGTGTTCACGTCACGAATGAAAGTCGTCTCAATAAAACTGTTTACGTCAAAGAATTTCCTGCCGTCCTGAAATAATTAGTCATAACCATTTACACTTAATGTTATTCTTCCTTATACGCGAACTTAAGTGGCTAAATAACATGGCAATTAGTAAATTACCACTGTGCATCTGACAAGCGATGAAAAATAAGATAATCAATTAAACAGAACGACACGAGTCTAAACGTGTACTAGTCAAAAGAAACTTAGCATCTCAACAATAGACGATCCCTGACAAGTGCATTATCCAGGGATCTCCATCTCACAGCTCAAACGGGGCTCATCCTTCTCCGACCTGTCGTCGGCTTATTAATCCTCCTCGAGTCCCCGCTCGCCTCGACTCGAGAGTCATCATCCCCGCGCGATATCTCAATTTTTGCACTCATCGCCTGGTCCCGGGGCCGGAGTGGGAGGATCGGCCGAGGCCCCGATGAATAGCCGATAATAGTGCGCCCATTGTGCCGCCCCGTTCTCGCGCGGCGAGCAGTGCGCCGCTGCCTCGTAACAAATGGCCCATTGTTGAAATCTTCCACCTCTCCTCCCTCTACTCGGCCTTGTCTCTCGCCTTTTCTTCGTGCCGGGAGTAGCCGGGTTCATCTTATCTTCTCGCTTCTCTCATCGTTCGATTTTCTCCGGAGAGTTAAGCACCTGATTTTAGGGATCCTTTTGGGACTTAGGTTTTCAGATTGCGTGGGCTTTTTTTCGAGACCGTGACTCGACTGTAAATATTGCTGATTGAATAATTGATTTATGAACTTGCAAGTGCACAGAATGGTATATATCTTTTTTTTTATTTTTAATGTACACCCTAACAATTAAAAATTGAATTTTGATTCCCTTCAATATAAAGGAACGCAATGATGCCATGTAATTCAAGGAGAACAAGTGGATCAGCGCTACAAGACACCTGTTAGATCTGATTCCCCAGTTCCGCAAAAAGCAAACTCTCTGTGATTTTTCAGGTCAAACGAGCACCGCCACGGATCGCCTCAACGTCCCGATCGATCCCCTTTCGCGCGTCCGTCTTCGTGGACTTTGAATGAGCGCAACCGGCTCGAGGAGTAAAACACGCTTTTGCCCGGGCCGCGTCGCAACACAAATTGGACTCGCCAAGTACGTGGCGAAGACGAGACTGCTACGCGATGGCGTATTATTACGCAAAACGATCGACGGCCGCCGATGCACGCGCAAAAAGTGCACGCTCATTTTTTAAAAGATTTAACGAGGAGATTGCGCCTTTCGCTCAGGTGATGATTAATTTCAGATGTGATTAAAGGTAATTCTACAAAATTAGGATATTAATTTCAATAAACAAGTTGATTTCTCAATTGATTTTTTAAGTAAGCAAATGTTTAGCAATATTTCATAATAGGGCTTCATGAATTTGAATAAAAATACACATTGATACTTAAAAAAAAGAGCTTAATTCTCATTTTTACTTTTTCGATTAAACAAAAGTGGAAGTAGTTATCGAAAATTGAAGAATAAGTGATAAACTTTGAACGCCTCGACTTTTGCTATCATTATTACTTTTCCGAACAATAAGAAAAAACCCTAATACTTATATTTTTGCTTAATGAAAGAACGAAATTTCACCGAGGAAGCAACGAAGAAAGCAACTGGCGAATATTGCTTCCCGAGAAGCCCATGGTACGAGCAGCACAAACCACTTAGTCTAACGAGCTCGCCGCCGAGGTGTAAGTAGTCGTAAAGTGCCGGGTGTGCGCGTCACCCGAGAGGGCGGCCTACGCAAGCCCTTTACGACTTTATCCGCGCCCCGCGCCTTCCGAGGGGCGAGAGGGAGGGGGTAGCAATCTCGTGGATTATCTCACCCCCGCATCGGGGGCAGACATTACGCCGCGCGTCTGACAGGATCAACAAGTGCCACCGTTGGAAAGCTGGTTCGCTTGTAATCGCGTTATCGGCCGTCTTGCGGGATTCACGCGGGCGGAATGAATGAGGGACGAGCTGCGGGGGGGCCTCGTCCGGTGGCGGCTCTTCCTCGCTGTTATGAACATACGTGTCTACGGCGTTATTGATTTTTTTTCGGCGACGTTCTTGCTGACAGTAAACTTAGTCTCCCACCCCACGTCTGGACGTGAGGAGCGGCTGGTGTTCGTTTTTGTGTCGCCCAAATTGATGCTTCGTAAACAACTTTGAGGGAATTCCCTTTAATGGTCTTTTTTGTAAAGATGGATTTATTTGAGACGTGGGTTTCAAATTGATGAGTCATTTCTTAAAAACTTTAATATTCCAAATAAAGACAACATTTACAATAAATAAAATAAATTATGTCTATGTAAGTACATTTTTTTCAGTATAATTTGGAAAGTAAATTGAAGGAATAAGGAAAAAATAAAAATGACCATTTATTTTTCCTCCTCTCCATTTATTGACGTGAGTTAAAATGTATATTTTACACGACAATATGATTTTTATAAAATTTATTTTAGTCTCATTTCGTCATCGGAATGCGCAACACTTAAACATCGCCATCTCCAGTGAAAAAAATCTGATAGAAGTTCAAAAAGCGCTCAAGATTCAGGCTAAGAGTCAAATGATTATTAATAAAATTCATATATATTATAAACGACTATAAAACATCTAAAAAAAATCATAACTTTCAAATGCACAAGACCTGCATCAACCGGCTTTTAAACGTCCCGATATACAAAAACTTCTATCTGATTTTTTTACCGAGACAGAGAAGGGAAAGGGGGATAATATATTTCGATAATTTAAAAAAGAAAAACTTATAAAAAAAAGAGTAAAAACTTAACTTACTCTCGGCTAAATTACAATAAAGACGTTACAACGCAGTTAAGGGATGGTGACGTTACATAAAAACTATGTATGATTCATCGCAGATCTTCTCTGTTTCTCGCATGTGCATTAGTATGAAAGAAGGCGCATAAGGGTGTAATACTTAATACTTGAGTGTGTATACTCTTGGACAAAGTGGCAGTGGCTTATGGAGAAAATTTGAGTCCACCATTCCATTTATTTATCTTTTTTAAATAGTAAACTATTTATGTTTCAATAGTAGTTTCTTCCCTATTACGTCGTAGAAAAATTATCGTCTTAACTATGAAATTCGTCGGTACCTGTTCGCTCCGCTTTATCGTCGCTTTGTAAATGAGAGGTCCGAAAAAGCCGAGCGTGCCAGATGTCGATAGCTGCTAAACAATATATCGATCTCTTAAGACTAACAAGGGTAATGTACAAGTGAAAAACGCGAGATGAGTACGGACTACAATTATATCGAGAAATAATAATATTGAAATATATGTATATTATCGAGAGGTCGTGGAAGCGATCGTTGATGTTAACCATGAGATTCGATTTTTGAGATTCTCTTAGAGAAAATTTTTCTTTCGTTAATAAATATGTTTGTACTTCAACTTATAACTTACTACATACTTACAATGAGCTACTGTAATTTATTCCTCATAAATAATATCAAAAAATTGTTTTATATAACCTTAGTAAGTAATACTAATCTTACAAAGAATGGTTCAAAACGCATTCAATGATCACATTCCTGACCCTCAATTTAACGATATACACTCATAAGCGTGCGTTACTTCAAATGTTTACTGATCGTTTCTTCTTCATTCTTTTCTGCTTTTTTATATACTTTCTCTATATAATTTTTTTCTTAAGATGTTCATCTTAAGATAATTGATATTTTTCTTCTTTCTTTACTATTTATTTTTATTTCTTCGTTTCGTTTCTCCAATTTGTACTAAAATTGTAAAGTACATTCCACGCAAAAGAAGCGAAAGCTATTAATCTAGTACAGAGTAAAATTAACAAATATATATAACATATTTGTATATATAATATATAATAATATCTATACGTTTTTTCTTCATTTTTTAAGAGGTTAAAACTTTAGCTGCACAATTTGGAAAAATGAAAATATCACTTCAAAAGCGCTTTTAAAATACCGAAAACAAAAATTTAGAAAACGCGAATTGCGACGTCCATGCATGTGCATTGCAAATGCAATAAGCCAACACATATTTATAAGTTTGCTCTACCGAGGCCTTTTTCCTACAAATCGCAACGACGCTGACACAGCGAATATTAAACGTAAGTCGCTACGGTGCTTGATGGTAAGGGCGGTGGCATCTCTTCTACTGGTCTGCCCTTGGGTCCGTACTGACCTATGAACGATCCGTCCTCTGTGAAACGTCCTGCAGAAAAAATACAAAGATTTAATTACTATGTACTGCATACAATTTACTCATTCTATAATTTAAAAGAAAAGATCCACGAATAAAAGAAAGCTCCATCTCGGTTTAAGTACATTCAACTGTTGTAAAAAATATTCAGTATACTTATGTTGTTGAAGATTTTAAGGACTCGAACGTTTCGTAAGCTATTTGCTTGTGGTAAAAATTTATAATTAAAGATCATAGTCTAGACATGCAACATTTCATGATTGAAAGTGTCAATCAAAATAAATTAACAAGCAGTGTAAAGCAGAAAGTTTTTGAAACCATTGGATATTTTTATTTAAAATTTTAACCGCCTTTTTTATATAGAATTCAAAAGTGTTTTTACATAATTATAAATAATAACGAAGTTATCAATGATTTCTTCATAACGTCAGTTGAACCCCAACAAACAAAAAATAAAAAAAACTTCGACAATTATTATGCTATAAAAATTCGATTTTTGATCGATTTATGAGTCGAACTCGTTTTAAAAGAATTGACATTTCTCGAATTAAACAACTGAACTTGTTAATTTCTTTGAGTGTCATGTAGTATGTACATGATTCAGTAAATGTCCGGATAAGGTTTTGTGAAAAAAATAAAAAAAGGGCACGAAACTTACCTTATACAAGCGTGGCAAACGCTTGCGAATTAGCAGGAGGTTGTTTCCGGTGACGGCCGTATTGTCCAATGAACGAGCCATCTTCGTTCATTCCTTCTATGTGAAAATCAAGCAACAAAAAAAAACCAAATAGGTAGGGTAGATGACATTAGGGGAATGTCAACAAAATAAAACAAACTTGAATTATGGAACGGGTGATATTGTAAAGTAGGATAAAGAAATAAAACTTGACATGTGGCATTCTCATCAAGCTCATGTGTGAACTTGCTCTTGTTTTGTTGGTATTGTAATGAAGTAATTAATGTTAAACATTCATGACTATGGTTGTTAAGTTGACTAAGGGGGCAACAAAATTCAGCTAGCAAGTAAAAATGAAGAAACTCATACCCGTGTCACCCTCGCCGTATTCTGCCATGGAGTCTGTATCGGATTCAGGATGTTTTCCATCGTTATGCGAAGATGAGGCCAACGACGTTCTGCCGCCGCCGGGTCTGTCTAGCGGTTGTGAGTATTCATGGAAACCTCCCTCATCGGGATAGTCGCCCCGTCCGGCAGCAAGTTCTCGTTCATGCACCGCATACTTTCCACCCCGATTCCGTTTGATCACACATACGATGACAAGGATGAAGAGCAAAAATGCAATAGCCAGCATCATTCCTGAAATAGAATACAATATTGAATAAAATTTATAAAGTATTTTTTACTCTCAATGTATTAAAGTGAAACTTGCCGATGAACCAGCCAGCTGTTGCAACGTTTTCTTGAGCTTGGATGAGTGGTCCTTCATTGCTCGTTTCGACATCCTGTGGAAGACTTTCCGTCCAAAAATTTCCATCGACAGCCACGATGGACATGATGTACGTGCGCCCACTTTCAAGACCACGGATCTAATAGGATTTGATGTTGACTTAAATAACTTTTGAAAAATAGAAATGCCTTTTAGGTAAATGGATTTGCTATTTACCTCAATTGTGTTTGTCAGTTTTTCAGGATTTGTTTCTAAGTCAATCGTTTCTCCCTTTAAACGATATTTAGCATAAAAATGACTTCCTGCGAAACCATCAGTTTTTTCTTCCCAAAATATTTTAACATTCGATAAACCACTTTCTTTGGGAATATTTTGCCACGTGAAAGTTGGTATATCTGGTTTTCGAGAAGGCGGAGTTCGTTTTTCAACGAAGTACCTAAAAAATATGAATGACGTTTAATATTAAAATCATTTGAAGACTTTGTAAGGGTTTAAATATTTTAATAGTGCAACTTGCGGTTCTCCTGCTCCGGCATTTGTAGTAGCGCGAATACTAATACGATATTTTGATTCAGCGGTGAGAGATGCTAATTTAGCACTTGTTGCTTCAGGATCAGTAATCTGTGGATGCCTTTCCATTTCGTTTCCAATTTTTGAGCCATTAATCTGTTGAAAAGTAATTCTGTAGCCCGTTAAAATACCGTTAATTTCTACGGGCTTGCTCCATTTTAATAACATTGTATTAGAGCCAACTGGATAGGCCTCCAAGCCCAATACTGTACCCGGCACTCCCTCTGGTGTATTAAAACTTAGTACTTCAGAAGATGGTCCGTTATATCTGCAATTTATAATGTTCATCTTGCAATTAACCTGTATTGAATAGAAAAAAAATCAGAATTTAAATTAATTTTAAATATGCACCTTCCATTATAAGCCCTAATTCTGACGTAATTTTTGCTGTAGGGTACGAATATATTGACTTTAGCAAATGTTTTATCAGCACCAACAACGTTATGTTCTCTCAGACCTTCTTCGCCACTTTTATCCGTCCAAGTTTCAATTTTGTACCCTTTTAATTCACCTCTCACCGATTCTTCAGAAACCGGTGTCCACGATAAAACTGCAGTTGTGCTTGACTTAATGTCTACCAACGTAAAATTAGTAGGAGCTTGCAAAGGCACTAAAATTATAATAAAAGGCATTATTCACTGTTTAATAACAATGTAAATTAATTTTCAGAATTGTATATTGGAACATATCGATAGTTACCGTCTTCTCCAGAATAGCCAATTACTTCATTTGGCTGTACTCTACATTCTCCCTTTTCATTTATTGCACCGACTTTAATTTTATACTTCTGGTAAGTCGGCTGATTGTTAATTACTAATTTATTTCGTTTCCAATCATGAATATCTTCAATAGACCATTTTTCTCCTGGTATGTCACGTTTGTAGTACACTCTGTACATAAATTTGGGGGCATTGTGCTCAATTTGAGGCATTACAGTCCATGAAATAATAAGATTCTGCGGATCGTCTCCTCGACCCATTACGTTATCAGGATTTTTGTGGGGAACATCAGGCGCTGTTGTGCAAACTTCACTATGCAATGATGGTTGAGACGGTCCTGCATTATATGTATAAGATTAGTTCTTTAATTTACTTTCCTGCACTTTTAACAAATTACAAATTGTTAAATAACTGCTTACCAATTTTGTTCCAGGCAATGACACGGAACGTATAAT
Source organism: Eurytoma adleriae (assembly GCA_900480045.1). Classification (NCBI taxonomy): domain Eukaryota; kingdom Metazoa; phylum Arthropoda; class Insecta; order Hymenoptera; family Eurytomidae; genus Eurytoma; species Eurytoma adleriae. The sequence goes on from UXGC01000154.1 coordinate 271,503, forward strand.
TAGCCCACGGACTCATTTGCACAGGGAATCTCTGTTCAGTTGCTGGTACATGATCCTTTGCGATTTCCCATGAATCGGGAGCAAATGTCGTATTGTACTGAATAGCATAACGAAGAATGGGCGATCGATTATCACCCTTGGGAGTCCAACGAACGAATGCTTCATTAGAACCACAGGTTACGTCTTGCAATTCCGGTGCATTAGGAACGTCTTGTACGATAAGCGTAGCTTGTGCTTGGGCTTCATCGAGTTTCGTACGTGCAAGGCACGTATAGGTACCGGAATCTAATTCTGTAGTTTTGGTGATCATCAGCGAGTAATCGGTGCTCAGCACGAACCTAGGCTCCGCCTCAAAGTCTATTGCCTCGCCCTTACTCAACCAATCGATTTTTAAGTCTAGATTTGAATCTGTTACCGCATTACACCTGAAATTCAGTTTATGATTAGAATAATATACTACCTGTATGACTTAAGTCTTATTAAATGCATGTTTACATTGTTTTATAAACGGAAAGCAAGATAATTGACAAGATACAAAATAGCTTTTTACAAAGTGCATGAAAAGGTTGTAAAACTCAAAAAATTAATTTTCATTTCATAAAAAAAAATTAAAATTTGCAGGTTCTTTAAAGATTAGGAGTCCCATCGTCAAAGCAATTAATATGATTTAAAATTATTCCATTTTATAATCTTCTTATTAATTTAAGAATCAGTTTGAATTTTACCTGAAGGTTGCCGTAGAGCCTGCAGCAACTTCATAATCTTCGGGTACATCGGTAATCTTAGTATGTTCTCTCACTTTTAAGAAACCCGTCGCGCTTACTTTCCCGAATTTATTGGACGCATGACAAGTGTATTCTCCACCATCCGAGAAAATTACGTTTTCAATCTCCAAATCGCCGGTCTCGAGGATTTTATATCTACCACCCGTCAGTTCTTGACCATTTCTGACCCATTTGACTTCGGGCTTGGGAGCACCAAATACACGGCAAGTGAGCTTAATATCCTTGCCATCGACTGTTTCCTCGTTTATTGGTGGTTGCAGGATCTCAGGCTCCAATGCCAAGACGTTTACGTACACGTCCTTGTAGACATAACCGAGTGAATTAGTCGCGTTACAGCCGTAGTTTCCAGTGTCATTCTTTAGTAGCTTTTCAATGATGATGGAATTCGGTGTAACCTTACGCCGAGGATTATACGGTGCCTCGGCAATTGGCTTGCCATTGTGGATCCACTTAACTTCGGGCTCTGGAACACCGCTAGCCTCGCACTTGAACTCAATGGTCTCGTCCTCGGCGGCGTTAACGATCTCTGGTTCAACGGTGAAGTACGGCACTGACAACACCTCCAAGTTAATGGAGTAAGACTGAGCAGAACCAACGCCGTTCGACACTTCGCATGTGTAAGTGCCCTCGTCATCAAAATTCACGTGCTTTATTACCAACGATTTACCATAGTTGCCCTCGGTTACTCGATCATTAGATCGTATCCGCTGATTGTTTTTAGTCCAAATTGTAAGAGGCAATGGCGTACCACCAAAGATGCAGAAAAGTTCGATCCTCTTGCCTCGCAGCGCTACCTCGTTCTTACGGCTAACGTATTGTTTGACGGGCTCGCGTTTGTTCGAGCTCGCCGTAGAACCCGTGGAGATGACATTAAGTAACACTCGGTTACCGACTTTATACTCGTTTCGGAAGACCGAGGTGGCAGCGCACGCGTAGTAGTAATCGTCGGACGAGTCGCGCTTCGTCACGTTGCTGAACCAGAGATTTCCTTCGGGGTCAAGTGTCATTCGAGAGTTGTT